>APFE031102513.1:112745-126433 GCA_000404065.3 Pinus taeda | reverse complement strand
GGGGTGTACAAAAATTCCTGGGGTATACATCTGGCTGAAACAAAGACCTCTGAACAATCATGCTCCACACACAACACAATGCGGGGAAACCACTTACCGCCACCCCGTTGTCCCCTACAATTAATTCCTGCGCAGCTTCTGCCCCCGTTCACCGTTGGATCTGCCCATATGAGATCCAACGGACCACATTTATCCCACTCTCACGTCTCTCGATAGCCACTGCTAATCAATCTCTGCCACCCATTTACCCGATCCAACGGCTATTGTTTACTCCTGATCCAGCTTATTTGTTCGCCATGAAGTCTTCGCGTTCATAGCCATTCTGTGCTACCGAGAGATGAAGGCAATTATCTACCAACTCTGTGCAGTTAAAGCTTAAACTACTGCATTCAACACATTGTGTACCCCAGAGAAGAAAAGGACATCCTCGAGCAGTTGAACGCCTTCAACAGTTATGGAAATTCATTCATACAACACTTCACCTTCCCGAGAAGGACAACCAAGTACTAGAGAATGTCAAATGTATTCATTAAAACAACAGATTGTAGTAGAGATTCATATCAGATAGTTAATTTGGTTGGTGGTCCATTATGACCCCTCCACACATACGATAGTAGGTATTTTTGTAATCAACCTCTATATATATCCAGAACACATAATGTAATAGGGTTGATGGTTTTAATTTTGATGTAAGGTTCAACTTCTGGAGACTGTGACTACTTTGATACTTGCAGCATCTAGTCTTCATTTTCAGCTAATACAAGATTCTTTTACTGTTAATTGCTCACTTTCCACTTCTTCTCTGTTCTAGGTTGTGCCTGTTATGCATTTTTCATGTGCTCTTGATATTTAGCATTAGAAGGGGCTGTCATCCCACCTCTGTGTTAGGATCTAACATGTATCGTTGAATGTGTTATGCAGGTTTTTGTTATTCTAATACCAGGGAACTGTCATCCTATCTGTGTATTAAGAAATAGATTTGTAGACCTTTTACTGGTTGCAGCCGGCCATCACAGGGTCCTGTGCATCTGCTAGTGTGGTCAGTATTCTCCATAATCACCAAATCCTTAAACTGTGAGTAATTGGTGGTCTAAAGCCTTGTAGTTTGGGGGTGTTCACCCATGTCTGGGGTTAAGAATAGTAGAAGTGGTTATCTGGCTTGAATATGCATCATACCTTCCATTCATCCATTTCCAACATTTTTTTGAGTTTGTAATGTTCCTGAGCATCTCCGACATACAACCTAGGAGAGTTTCTTGGGGTGATAACATTAATTGGCGCCGTTGCCGGGGAAAGGAGGTCGAGGGTCAACTTCCTTGGGAGACAATACAGTTCCAAACTTTGATGATAGAAAAGGTTTGGACACATTTCGGGTTGTAATCATCTATCTGGTGACTCCACTGGAGGAAGACCAACCTTTGGCGACTCCACATTGAAACTCTGGCTCAGTTTGTGAGACATACTTGAAGAAATCCTCAGAAATCACCAGCTGAACCAGTGCCTGACCCTAAGAAGATCGCTAAGCAAAAGAAAACTTCACAGAAAGGAGCATCAGGATCAAGTAAGCCCAAGAAATCTTATGTATCTCCGCAAGAGGAGGCTATAGTTGAGAATGTATCATTTGAAGATATAGAGCCTGGTATTCATAGTGAGAAAATTCCCTCAAAGATTCATATAGCTCCTGGCTCTTTTCGTTCCCCTTTAGATCTCAATCCAAAGAGAGCTTCCCATACAGTCCATAACATCCCTTGGTCATAGTCATCTGTTCCATTGTTTCCTACTACCCAATCTGTTAGTATCCCTCCACATATCTCAGTTATGGCAGGCCAACAAGCTCCCATGAAAATGGAAAGAATCATAGCTGCTAGGTATGGGCCTTTAGTTTTTCCTGTACCTTTAAATTCCATGCCTGCTGGAGAGTATCAAAAATATATCCCTAAGTTCACTGGTACAGATGGGGTAACAATAGAAGAACACCTTGAAGCTTTTTATAGTTATGCTGATAACTTAGATATTAGTGATAATGATGTGTGGATGAGAGCTTTTGTCTAGAGCCTTGATGGAGAGGCTAGAAAGTGTTTCAGAGAATTGACCCCTAGATCTATTGCTAATATTGAAGCCTTAGATGATGTATTTTTGAAGCACTGGGGGGATAAGAAGGACTTGCTATATTACCATACTGAGTTTGGTAACCTGAAGAGAGAAAATGGGGAATCTTTGCCTGATTTTAATAAGAGATTCAATCGTATGTATAGTAAAATACCAGCTAAGGTAAAGCCAACTCCCACATCAGCCAAACTCACATATGCCAATGCTTTTGACTCTGATTTCTGCCTATTACTAAGAGAAAGAATATGTGCTACTCTGTATGACATGCAAGATGCAGCACTAGAAGTAGAATTTAATATTATGGCTGCAGAAAAGCTTAAAAGTCATGCTAACAGAAGAAGGCGAGGAGGTGAGGCTTCTTATTCCTCTGCCTCATTTTCAGAGCCTAAACTAGATAAAATAACCAGAATGATTGAGTCATTAGCTACTGAAATATCTAAGCTAAAGGTTGAGCAGAACTTAGGAAAAGCAAGAACTCAAGGCACATTTGCTCCAAGAAACCCAAACCCATTCAGAAGAGCAAATGAGCAATTACAAATCATTCAGAGGGGTAAGGAAACAAATGAAGAACATAAAGTTAAAGCTCCCTTCCAAAATGTAGTCGTGGAGGAGGAACAACTAGAAGATGAGGATGAAATTCACTGCATGGAAGATAAAGGTAGTGCTGCCTTTTTGACATTGGCTGCATATGAACAATCACTGCTGCAGGACCAAGACAGCCAAAGGTGGGAAAGAGAAGCTATTCTACAAACAGGGGAGTAGCAAAGGTATTATCTCAGGTCACATGAAAATAATGTCAAGGAGAATCCTGCCCAAAGAGCTACTTTCTAAATAGAATCACAGAATATCAAGCAGAGAAGGCCAGTAGCTGACCCAATCATCCTCAAAGCACCAGTTCAAGAGGTAAGAGGTACTGACAAGTCCCCTTCCCCTTTCAGTCTTGAAGCAGAAGTCCAAAAGTTAAAAATATCTATACCTCTGTTAGAGCTTGTAAAGGGTGAAGTATTTAGAAAGCCTATCCTTGAAGCTCTTAAGCTGAAAGCCACACAAACCTCCATCGACTCTGTCAATTTGCAAGATGATATACCCGCAGTTGTGCTTAGCCCAATGACCGAACCTGCTAATGATAATTCTCTATCTTTTTATGTCTCCTTGACCATTCATGATAAAATCCTCCACAATTGCTTGCTAGACATAGGGGCTAGCCACAACCTAATGCTAAAAGCTGTCATGGAAGAGTTAGGCTTTGATATCGCTAGACCATACCATGATCTATTCTCATTTGATTCAAGGAAGGTGAGATGCCTGGGATTGATCAAAGACCTAGCTTTTACTCTAACTCAGCTTCCCATCAAGAGCATTGTGATGGACATTGTGGTAGCAGATGTCCCTCCTAAGTTTGGCATGTTTTTGTCAAGAGAACGGATTAAGAGACTAGGTGGGACATTACAGAATGATCTATCTTATGCCACTGTCCTAGTATTTGGAGAAGCAGGAGATTATATAGAGAAGCACAATTGGCATACATCATCAATGATGAAAAGAATCCTTCTAATCATCCCATTTATGTTGTGGACACCAATTTTGGAGCATGTATTCTCCAAATAGAAGAATCTTAGAAGGCCTCAATGTAGATCAAGAAACCAATGGTTCAGGCCAAAGAAGAGCAAGGAAGTCAAGTTTGGGAGATGTTCTTTGATGGAGCATGTTCCAGGGAAACTGCAGGAGCAGGGGTGGTGCTGGTGTCTCCAAAACAAGAACGCACACAGCTGTCTTTTAAGCTGGCATTTCAAGTCACAAACAATATAGCAGAGTATGAAGCTCTGATATTGGGCCTGAATGCAGCAAAAGACAGAGGAATCAAGAACATAAAGGTGTTTGGAGATGCTGATCTGATCATTCAACAGGTGAACAAAACATTTCAAGCAAAGCACCCAAGGCTGAAAGCATACAGAGATGAGTTATGGAAACTCAAATATTCTTTTGATAATTTTTGTATCTCATACATCCCTAGAGCCAAAAATTAGCTTGTTGATTCCCTTGCTGTGTCTGCTAGCATGTTCATCCCTCCCATGCCTCCCAGACTAGTTTATGAAGTCCAAATGAAATACATACCATCCTTGCCTGACAATGTCCGGCATTGGAAAGTTTTTGAAGATGATGATGAATTGAACAGCTTCTTTCAAGTCATTGATAAATTTTTTGAAACGCCAATTGGCCAAGAAAATGAAGCCTTGCAAGAAATCCCAAAAGCCCAGCTTAGAAATAAAATTGGCAAAGATAGCATTGTCCAACTTCCCAATAATCATATACCTAAGGGTCTAATTCCTCTAGAAAGACTGTTTGACCAGAATGATGTGCCTTGCAAGGCTACTCAAAAAGAAGATCAATATGTAGTCTGTAAGCATGATATAGGGAGCCCAGGTCAGCCTAGATACATAAATCTATCCACCAATTTGTCTGCTAACCAAAGTGTTGAATACTGCAATTTAATGAAGCAATTTGCTGATGTCTTTTCCTAGGAATATAGTGACCTGAAAACATATGATAAGAAAATCATCCAACACAAAATCCCTTTATAGAAAGACACTATTCCTTTCAAACAGAAGCTAAGACCAATAAATCCCATTCTCCTCCCTCTGATCGAAAAAGAAATAAAGAAGTTGTTGCCTGCCAAAATTATATTCCCTCTCAGATATTCAAAATGGGTAGCCAATCTAGTAGTGGTGAGGAAGAAAAGTGGAGAAATCAGACTCTGTGTTGATTTCAGAAACTTAAACAAATGCTCCAAGAAAGAAAATTATCCCCTACCTAAAATGGAGCATTTACTACAAAAGGTCTCAAGAGCCAAAGTGATGTCTTTCCTGGATGGATTTTCAGGCTTTAATCAGGTTGCTGTATATCCAGATGACCAAGAGAATACTGCATTCACCACTCCTTGGGGCACTTTTATGTACGCCAAGATGCCTTTTGGATTGATGAATGCTAGAGCCACCTTTCAAAGAGCTATGGATATAGCATTTGTGGCAGAGAAGGACAAGTTTTTCCTTATCTATCTTGATGATATAACAGTATACTCTAGCAGCCATCATGACCACTTACAGCGTTTGAAGAAAGTATTTTTGAAGTGCAGAAGGTTTGGGATTTCAGTCAATCCTAAAAAGTCACATTTTGCTTTAAAAGAAGGTAAGCTATTAGGACATATTGTTTCTGTTGTAGGTGTCCGAATTCACCTAGAGAGAGTAAAGGCCATACAGACTTTGTTTGTCCCGAGATCAAAGAAGGATATCTAGTCCTTTCTGGGAAAGATTAATTTTGTGAGGAGGTTTATACCAAATTTTACATAATTGGTGGAGCATATTACCTCCATGTTGAAAAAGGGGTCAGAGATAAAATGGACTGAGGCAGTCAGAAAATCATTTGATTCCATTAAGAAAGCCATCATGGAAGCTCCCACTTTAATTAGTCCAGATTACAGCAAGGATTTCCATATATTTTCATTTGCCTCTGAAGACACCCTTGCAGCAGTTTTATTACAAGCAGATGAAGAAGGCTCAGAGCATCCGGTGGCATTTTTCAGCAAGACATTTATGGATGCTAAGCTGAGGTATGATATCATTGAAAAACAAGCATATGCTCTTATCAAATCTTTGAAAGCTTTTAGGGTTTATATTTTGCATTCCAAGATAATTACATATGTACCCTCTGCTGCAATAAAATATGTCTTAACACAACCTGATGTTGATGGGAGAAGGGCTAAATGGATTGAAAAGTTAATTGAGTTTAATATAGAACTAAATCCCACCAAACTTGTCAGAGGTCAAGGTCTTGCCAGACTATTAGCTGAAGAAAATTGCAGAACATTGGACATAAATCTCATCAGCACAAATGCAGAAAATGGTCAAACAGAAGAAGAGGAAGCAGCTGAACCTGAGAGAAAAAATTCATTGGCAAAAAATATAGCTTCTTGCAGTTGGTATTCTGCAATTGTTAAATTCTTGTTGAAGCTAGAAATCCCTCCATGCTCAAGCACAAGTCAAGCCAGAACAATTAAGCTTAGAGCAGCAAAATATTGCATTATTAAAAATATGCTCTATTGGAGGGATCCATCTGGAGTGCTTTTGAGGTGTCTAGACAAAGAACAGTCAACAGAGGTTATGCAGCAATTTTATTCCAACATATGTGGAGTGCACCATTATTGGAAGACTACAGCTCATAAGATCCTTAGGGCTGGGTACTATTGGCCCACCTTATTTTCTGATGTAATTTCATTTGTTAAATCTTGTGATAGGTGCCAAAGATTTGAAGGTAGATAGCAGTTGAAGTCCCTACCCTTAAAACCAATACATGCAGAAGGACCTTTTCAGCAGTGGGGCTTGGATTTCATTGGAGAAATCAATCCACATTCCAGTGGGCAACACAGATGGATCTTAGTAGCCACTATTTACTTCACTAAGTGGATTGAAGCAATCCCTACCAGGAAGGTTGATCATAATGTGGTCATGAAGTTTTTGACAGCGAATATCTTTACCAGATTTGGTTGTCCACATAAATTAATCACAGATAATGCAGCAGCCTTCAGAGCAAAAGAATTGGTGGAAATGTGTGATTCAATGGGTATTAAATTGGTTCATTCCACCTCATATTATCCTCAAGGCAATGGTCTAGCAGAATCTTCCAACAAGAGTTTAATAAGGACATTAAGAAGCTGTTGGATGATAACAAAAAGAATTGGGATTCTAAGCTCAAATATGCACTTTGGGCTGACAGAGTGACCATTAAAAGATCCACATGGAATTCTCCATTCAAGATGGTGTATGGCACAGAGGCAATATTTCCAATTCGGCTTACCCTCCCTATGGAAAATTTTCTGCAAACAGAACAAAATGAGGAAGAAGACATGACACGAAGGATCACAGATTTAGAAGAGGTACATCAAATCAGAGAACAGCTGGTTGAAAAGGTTGCAACACATCAGAAAAAGATCAAGGAAGCTTTTGACAAAAGGACAAAGGCAAATAATTTTCAAGTTGGAGACTTGGTCCTGAAGTGGGATGCACTGAAGGAGAAGAAAGGAAATCATGGGAAATTTGATGCAATCTGGACGGGGACTTTCATTATTTCTCAAATCCAAGGGAAAAATACCTTCCTACTACAAAGTATGGGAGGAGAAATAGTTTTTGATGGCCTAGTTAATGGGAAATTTCTGAAAATTTATGTTGTTTAAGGTATTTGGCCTTAAAATTGTAAACATATTGTTGTATCAGTTTTAGTGTAGGATTACTCAGACTCCATGCCCAATGGAACAGTAGGAAATTTTGGCTAATTTATTTTCATCGGAAATGCATTGATCTACAGGTTCTTGAGACCTCACAAGGAGGATCTCATCCCCAGAAGGAGCCAGTGTTAGCTCTGCTACAGGTTGCTAATGATTCAAAAAGAGCAGTAGTGGACTTAGTCCTTGATTTTGATAAAAGGAAGCTTCAACTAGTTACCTTTACCTTCCTCTCACCATTTACATTCTCAACACTCTGCTAGCTCCATTTCACCGCCAAAATCCTATATAAGCCCCTTTTCCCTAAGCCCCGAGCACTTACGCTCTATAATATGACCTTACCCCTATAACCACGCACTCCACAAGTCCTTTCCCATCACATCAATCAATAAACATGTGTATTAAACCCTGATCGGTTCCCCGCCATCCGATCAACCATCACCCCAATCCAAGGTCAGTCGTCGCTCCCTATTTTGAAACTTGCCCACACGACAACCCGCGGAGAAAAGGGTTTCTCCCTTGTCCCGTCAACCATGCGTCATGCGCTTACTGCATCGCTTCCCCACGTATGAATATCGCCCACCTCCGATAAGCGGTGTGGAGAAACCACTTACTGCCGCCCCGCCCGTCCCCTCCAATTAATTCCTGCGCAACTTCCACCCCCGTTCACCGTTGGATCTGCCCATATGAGATCCAATGGCCCTCGTTTATCCCACTCTCACGTCTCCTGATAGCCACTGCTAATAAATCTCTGCCACCCATTTACCAGATCCAACGACTGTTGTTTACTCCTGATCCCGCTCATTTGTTCGCCATGCAATCTTTGCGTTCATAGCCATTCTGTGCTGCCGAGACATGAAGGAAATTATCTACCAGCTTTGCATAGTTAAAGCTTCAACTACTGCATTCAACACATTGTGTACCCGAGAGAAGAAAAGGACATTCTCGAGCAGTTAAACGCCTTCAACAGTTATGGAAATTCATTCATACAACACTTCACCTGCCTGAGAAGGACAACCAAGTACCAGAGAATGTCAAATGTATTCATTAAAAGAACAGATTGTAGCACAGATTCATATCAGATAGTTAATGTGGTTGGTGGTCCATTATAACACCTCCACGCATAGGATAGTAGATATTTTTGTAATCAACCTCTATATATATCCAGAACACAGAATGTAATAGGGTTGATGGTTTTGGTTTTGATGTAAGGTTCAACTTCTGGAGACTATGACTACTTTGATACTTGCAGCGTCTGGTCTTCATTTTCAGCTAATACAAGCTTCTTTTGCTATTAATTGCTCACTTTCCACTTCTTCTATGTTCTAGGTTGCGCCTGTTATGCATTTTTCATGTGCTCTTGATATTTAGCATTAGAAGGGGCTATCATCCCACCTCTGTGTTAGGATCTAGCATGTATCATTGAATGTGTTATGCAGGTTTCTGTTATTTTAATACCAGGGAGCTGTCATCCTGTCTGTGTATTAAGAAAAAGATTTGCATACCTTTTACTGGTTGCAGTTGGCCATCATAGGGTCCTATGCATCTGTTGGTGTGGTCATTATTCTCCATAATCACCAAATCCTTAACCTGTGAGTAATTGGTGGTCTAAAGCCTTGTAGTCTGGGGGTGTTCACCCATGTCTGGGGTTAAGCATAGTAGAAGTGGTTATATGGCTTGAATATGCATCATACCTTCCATTCATCCATTTCCAACATTTTGTTGAGTTTGTAATGTTCCCGAGCATCTCCGAGATACAAGCTAGGAGAGTTTCTTGGGGTGATAACAAGCCTTATCACGAAGCTTCTCAAGGTGGATATTCACTCTTTCCAACCATGATTCTCGGCCAACCTCTATTTCTTGCTCTCGTGAAGTGTTTGGTCAATTTAGTGTGATCTAAATTGCTAATTAAAATTTCAACCCGGGGTTCGTAAACTGACAAAGTGAAGTGTACTATATGTACTAGATAACCGTTTCCTTAGTCTTTTGTCGTTTTTGAGTTTTTTTAGTTTGTTTTTGGATTTATCTTTCCCTAATGTGTGATGGCGAGGATGAAAGTGAAGTATGGAGTATAGATGGTGATGGTTTCTATAGTGATTTTCTCAAATTTGAAAGTGCTCAAAAAGAAAGCTTTAAAACAACTAAACTAAAATCAATTCTTAAGAGGAAGTAAATGCATCAAATAGTGAACTAATGACAATGGCCCAGTATCCTTGCTGCTGAATGAAAAGAAAGTAAAAACTAAAAGCAACTCAAACTAAAAGAAAAGAAACTAATTCACACAACTTAAACTATTCATATCCTTTAACCTTCAGCTCAATCTACCTTGTGGGAAGCAATCATGAACAAGTCAAGCAATATGATATCTAAATGGCAAGAAATTAAATTGCATAAAAGAAACTAGTCACACTACTTGAACTCTTCTGGTCCTTTACCCTTCAGCTCAATCTACCTTGTGGGTAGCAACCATGAATAAGTTTAAGCAATATGATAACTAAATCACACTACAATTAGTAATATTTTGATTTCTTGCTAATAGAGTCACTTGACTATAGAAAGAAACCATAAACTGGTGAGCAGTATGATATCTAAATAATAGAAAAATAAATAAGCAAATCACAACTTGGAAAAGACAGTGCTGAAATTAAACTTCAGAAAATGAAAGTTAGTAGGAAGGAAAAGATTATCTCATATGCCAATAGTTATCAAAAAGATGAAAATTTGCCCGGGCTGCCTAAGAAAACCTGCAAAAAAGCACTGTTCAGTTGACAGCTATAAGAAAACAGAGGTGAAAATTAAGAAACATCAAACAGTGTGTTGTGTACAAGCTTATGATTATAAAAACAAAAAACATAATAAAACCAAATGGAAACTTTACAAGGCTTCAGCGCGTAGGGGCCCTCTGCCACTTCAGCCAGTCAACGAGTAGTCACACGAATAAACTCAGAAATGTCTTCTCATATATTTAAAACAGCAACATATATAAACAGTGTGGTGATAACTAACAGTTCAGAATTCACATATCCCAAAAAGCTCTTCTACAGTGTTCATCAACACGTTATTTATAATGCAAAAATGCTGAAACTAACTAACAAACTCCTACGCTATTGACTGTGTTGCCAAAGACATGTAGATCCCTTCAACCGAGATCTAGCATAACTGTCATCATGTCTATTAAATATCCGTAGTGGTAGCTATTGGATTCAGGTTACGGGAATGATCTCTAGGTGTGCTGGTGTCTTCGTGAGTTGAGGACTGTGCCACGTAATGTTCACGTGCTCAAAACAAAGACGTGCCACCATTGAACTCTTTGGTTGGCTTTGTCTTTGACCTTCGTTGACCGTGGCCTTCCATGGATGATTTGGCTGATTTGAGGGGACACATTCCATGTATCCGTCACCTGGAGCTTGCCCATGTAGCTCGTTTCTTCATAGGACACCTGTAGCACAACTTTTAACAAAATAGCTGTAGAATCCTGTGCTAGCTGCGGAAACTGACAAGTTTCCACAGCTGCATGAACAAAAAAACTAAACCAAACAACAGTCATAAGCATAGTTAGAAAACCATATAAAAAGTTCTTTTTAGACTATAATGCAATGATTTAACTACTGGGTGGATGAAGTGGAAAAAGAAGGCTGAGAGGGTGTATAGGAAGGTGCAGGTTTTGGGCTCAACATACCCCCACTGTGAAGGTGTTGCATGTCCTCATGCAACCAAAATTGAGTTATTTCCCTCTAATCCACATGTTCTGAGGCTTCTGCAAGGACATCTAGCCCTCTTTTCTTCTTCTTTGATGGTATCATCATCATCCTTGGCTTTCTGACTAGACATCTCAACTTGAGGTTAATCAATGCTCTGCTTAAATTTTTGCACTTCTTCTTCAGTCTTCTGTTTTTCTTTTGCCACAGTCCTAAATGAAGCATAGTGTTATCATGGACAATCTTGTCTACCTTACTCTGCTCTTTAAGTGCTTCATTTTCTTTGATGATATGTCTATTTAGGACTTCGAACTCAAATACTTCATGTTTCAAAGACTGAACTTGTGCATCAGGTGGCAGAGAGGTACTTGGTCCTGCAGCTGATTGTTCTAAGGATTCCAGGTAGCTATATACCTCTTGCTGACTAGGATCTACCTCAGGTGTTTTTCTCAGCGTAAACTCAAAATCTGGTGGAGGAGGACTGCTCTCTCTTTCCGGCCGAAAAGGGATTTCCTCACGTGGAGGACTTGACTCAAGGCTTGGCTGGGCTGGAGATTTCAAGTGCCTCTTCACTTAAGTCAATAAAGTGAGACTGTTTTTCTTTGATTTTATTCCCCTTCCCTTTTAGCCTAGAGCTCCTTCTTAAGGATGAACTAATACTCTTCTTTTGTGCACTCTGTTTTCCTTTTTGCTTTTTCTTGGCTATGGCAGCAGCTTGAAGATCTATTAATCTTTCTGACATAGGATGATAATCTTCTTCTATGGATTGCTCAGGGGATGGATAGATCTCTTGAATGGTTCTTTTGCCTTTTTATTTCTTCTGTTTCTTACTTTTAACTAGGTCTTCTTCTTCTGTTTGGACAGTTTCTTGAATTTCTATTGTAGGGGAGTCTTGGACTGCAATATTTTTCTCTTTCCTCCTACTTTTCCTTGGAATTTTTGGTGGACTACTTCCAGGCCTTAGACGGCTCTTGGAAGTAGTTTCTTGTTAAGAATTGCTCCCATGTATCCTTAGTTTTCTTCAACTGATCCTCAATAAGAATTTTTATGAGCCCATGATGGTAAAGATGAGGTTCAATATTGCCTACATGTTTTTGAACTGTAGAACTCATCATTTTCAAACTTGATAGCAGAAAATGAGGAAAATTAAGAGTGACCATCTATGAAATTCATCATCAGTCTGACATGATACATATACATAGAGCCAAAACGACCTTCACACGTGATAAATTTGTAGACTAGACCATTCCTCTTTTAATACATGAACAGGGATGCCTCTTGTAAATACAGTGGTATCCATACCTTGGTTTTGTAGCATGGTTCTCCATATTTGATCATCCACACTTCTATTTTTAAACCACCTTTCACCTTCTTGAGGTAGGCCCGTGGCAGCTGCTACTATGGCCTCGGTCACTGTGAATTTCAAGTCTCCAACCTCCACTGTTTGTCCATTAAAGGACCTTGCAAACGTTTTGGTCACCTCCTTGTTATACCCTTTAAACGTCTTGATAAATCGTAGCCACCTGACTTTCTTCAGTAATTCCTTAACTTGAGGATAACCCTCCAGGTATTTCGGTCCTTCCGGCTCAGCTCTCAGTAATTTTCCCATCCTCTGTTTTAAATTCCACTGAGAGTTCTTCTGCATGTGAGGGTTAAGGGAAAAAATAGCTTTGTTACAGGGTTTCGGATAACTGTAGTGACTGCAATGAGGGTTTAGAGGAAACTGTAGTGACTGCAGTCGAAAATAGAGAACAGTGAATGGAAATACTCGAATTACAAGAGGAACAGTGGGTGAGTAGTGGTAAACGAGTTCATAAAATGAAATGTGAATGTATGCGAGGAGTATGGTATAAGTGGAGTGATACGAGTGGAGTAACAACAGGATTATTTCGAGTCAGATGACTGTGTATGAGATTTTACACGTCTCAACAGACGGTTGCAGAAATTATGGCTGAGAAGAGCCGTAACACAATAGGTCATGTCTCAAGAGTACGGGTAATAAATAAAAGTGCAGTCATACTTGAGTTCAAACTCGCAGTAATCATAAGACCGTTAGGGAAATGAATGCGAGGTGTGTGGAGTGATATCGTGGAATAAGAATGATAGTGGGCTAATATATCAAATCATTACACATAGGAGAACTTGTTATGGTTTAATAACTATACCTAATTATGACTTGAATCGTTATCTGATAAAGATTTTTGATCATACCTTTGGAAACTTTGTCAATTCTTGCTCAAGGTTTCTAACCAGTTGCTCTTCTTTGATATCTTGGAGATGCCCAATGTCTTTAGCTCAATTACATATGAATTTCATGATTATGGCACTAACAGTTGATTGCATTTTTGAAAACAGAGTGATGCTGGCTGCGGAAATCGTTTCTGGCTGTGGAAACTGCTTCTGGATGCGGAAACGGTTCCCAGCTGCAGAAACTGAGACGACACTCCCTAGATTGCACAAAGATAGCTAGAGGAAAACCAACTGAATGAAAATAGTCCTGAAGGGGGACTTTTATTGATGGAATGAAATGGAATGAGAATGAAGTGAAAATGGAGTGGAATCAAGTGAAATGGAGATGAGAATGAGATGGAGGTGAAATGAAATGG
>APFE031102513.1:52861-78926 GCA_000404065.3 Pinus taeda | reverse complement strand
TTTGCACAGTTTCGTAGCGTAATATGATTGGCCAGTTTAGCTGCGCAATCATTTTCCACCTTTCCGCAGCATATCATTGAGCAGCCATTTCGTAGCGCAGTATGTCATTTCATAATTGCCTGCGCTACGAAATCGGGGATTCGGGTTTTCTCTGCAGCATATTTCCTTGAAATGTCAAATCTCGGGAGGTGAGTCATCAAAAACCGCTCATATGTGTCAATCGACGTCCTCTCCAGATCATGATAGGATTCATCCCGCCATCAGAGATAGGATCACACACATGTCAATTATTTCAATCAATCTTATGAGGTATGGTAGTGCAATTATGTTTATTCATGATGCATTAACGTGCCTATTCTATGGTGAGTGTTTGAAAAAACAAAAAGAAGCCGCCCGAATTCTCATTTAAAAAGAGACTACTGCAAGCGAGCCTGCATTCCGAAAACGAAGCTGTTGAGTAAATTGGAGTTGCTAATTAAGTTCTCTGTGCAAGAATTTTCTGAGCAAGATGGAGAAAAGAGAGCATAGATCCGGGAGATGTCTGAGAACTGAACCAGAAGGACTTGATCTCACGCTTAAAGATGAAGGTGTTGCACGAGATTTCAAACAGGCGGGTTGCTGGAGGTTCTGTGAAAAATTGAAGGGCGGACACACAGAGGTAACCAAAGCTTTTGCTCTAAATTTCAGCGGCTTGAATTCTAAAGTTGCATTACTAGAATTCCCTGTATCTCCACAAGCTATCTCTGCTGTCACCAAAATCCCAAGGAGTGGTCAGGAATGGTTTAAGAATTACAAGTTTGATACAACTCCATGTAAGGAGTTTATGAAAGATCAATATGCTAACGAGGACCTTACTAAGGCAATACCCAGGCATTATATTAAAGAGCATTATGCTCTGCTCCTCACAGCCATTCAGAAATACCTCACATGCGAGGGAAGGTACACTAAAGTCTACTCCTACCATTTCAAACATTTGTTACATTTCACAGGGAAGGCGTCCATAGATATTCCTTTCTATTTATTTAGGAGTCTAGGCAAAATGTGCGACAAAGTTCAATTTAAAAGGGATAATTATGAGACATCTCTCTTCCATCATGGTTTAATTAAGCTACTGGTGTTAGATAGCCTGCATAAAATCGGGAGGGATTGGGACTCTTTCATTTTCATGTCGGGTTTCCAAAGCAAAACCGGTCTTACCCCATTACCAGACAGAAAAAAAGAAGCAAAGACTCAAGAGTCTACAATGGTTGAAGAGCCTACATTGGCTGAGCCTAAGAAGCAGGCTAAAGACAGAAAGAAACCAAAGCATAAATCAAAGCAATCAGAGAAACCCATAGTCATTAAAGAGACACCAAAACCATCCAAGGAGAAGATAAAATATCAGAAAGTTGCATCCAAGCCAAGTGAAGTTGCACAAGAAACCAGAATCAGAACAAGAAGCCAGTTGAGCAAAGAAAAAGGAAAGTCAATTGCAGTAGAAGACAACCCCATGTCAAAGGCTAGTCTAAAGGATTTGCTAGAGGCAATTGACTTTGAACAAGCCACATCAGTACAGGTGGAGCCCATGCCAATAGACCTAACACAGTCATCTCTTGATAGCTCTAAGAAATCAAAAGCCTCAAAAAGGCTAAGATTTGAGGAGGCTGGAAAGGAATTCATGGTCAAGCCTCGAAGGCCAATCACTAGAAGACAAGCCCAAGCAGCAGAACAAGTCCCAAAGGGTGAGGAGACTGCCAAGGAAACAACAAAGCAAACCAAACCATTGCCTAAGATAGAGAAAGCAGAAAAGGCAGAAAAGGCAGAAAAAATAGAGAAGGCAAAAAAGGCAGAAAAGGCAGAGAAAGTACAGGAAACCAAAAGAATAATCTATACCAGAGAGCAGACCAAACAAAAAGGAAAGCAGATAGCTCAGGCAGAAGAAACAAAGGAGAGCAGAAAGAAAGAGGTAAAGGAAAAGGCTCCTTTGGTTAAGAAAGATAAAACCTCATCCACCAAGGAGAAATGGGAAGCAGTTGACAAGGAGATGGCTGATTTAGAAAAGACAGTATCAGAGATTGCAGCCATGGAGAATGAACTTGCAAAGCTGAAGGCTCAGCTAGGCAAGTTAGCTGCTAAATGAATTGAAATTTTTAAAAGATCAAATGTTGCACCAAGTTTTGTTCATTTTTCTTAAGTTAATTAATTTTTGAGGCATGTATTAAAGGAAGGTAAGTTAGTAATTTTGGGAACCGAAGATGAAGCTGTAACAGTCTAAAGTAATTAAAGAAATTCATTAAAGACTGTGATTTTGCAAAGAACAGCAGTTTCGTAGCGCGCTACGAAACTGCTGTAGGTGACTGTTTTTAAGGGAAAATTCAAAAACGATGCCGAGGTCATCAAATTTTGTGGAGAAAGGCTTCGAGGATAGAAAGGAAATCATACATGGTTGCTTAAGCCTTCAAAGGATGACAAATGTAAATCTTATTGCATAAAGGTAAAACTTTTTGTCTTTACCTAGTTTTCATAAAGTACCTTTATGACCGCAGAATTAGGGTTTCTGATACGATTCAAGAATTTTGGTTCAAAAATGACAGAATTAAAACAGAGACCAGGAAAACAGAGATATGTATTCATCAAAGGCAGAATCAGAAACACACTCAGAATCCAAGGCAGCCAATTCAGCGAATGCTCCTCAAATATATTCCAGCTCCTACAGGAAAAGCACAGCTGTCAAAGATCAGGAGGGAATCATGCAAACGAGGAGATGGTAGCAGAATTTGATTAGAAATAGGACTCTATTGTATTTAAAGCACAATACCTCTGTATTTAATAAATTAGTTTCAATATGGATAAGGTAGTTAATCATAGGTTTTCGAGCTCCCCTCATGCTGGAGGAGGAGACTCAAGATAGCTTAGTTTTATTTCCTATAAATAGGAAAAACTCTGATGTATCAAGGGTTGGATATTTTTATGAACAAGACAGAGTTTTCATATTGGTGTATGTAAAGTTCCTTTTCACAGTAATAGAAAGTTTGTTGTTTCTTCTCAAGATTCATCCTGTGTCTCAAGTGTTCAGAATGTATGTGGTTTTGGTTCTATGCATCTTGTTTTACAGTTCATTAGACATGCAATCACTCTGAATTCATCATTGATGCTCAGACTTCCTGTGTATGTCTTATTGAGTTGAAGTTCTTCTTGGTAGATGTTTTGGACAGTGAGACATTATATGCCTTGGTTTCTATGATTCAATAGTTGCTTATTTACTGTAGAAATGTATAACTCCATGAGCCCAATGGAAGAAGCCTTGATTTTGTTGTTCCAACCAGCTTAAACTTAATTCACTGCTTTAAAGAGTTAGCCATCTTTTTGCCCTTAAATGCATATCAAAACCTGTGAGAGAGCCCTCTCTGACTAGGGAGGCTAAACCTTAGTCTAAAGTCTGGTTTGAAACAGTTGCATGAGATCTCACTAAGTAGCAGCCCTTAGTACATGGTTTTGTGACAACACTAGGTATGGCCATTATGAGTTTGTTGTAGTTCCATTTGGATTAACTAATGCTCCAACTACATTTATGTGTTTGATGAGTAGTGTGTTGCGTCCGTATTTGGATAAGTTTGTTATTGTGTTCATCAATGATATACTGGTATATTCTAAAAATGAGGAAGATCATGCCGAGCATTTAGCAGCAACATTGAGATTGTTGAGAGAGAATGAGTTATATGGAAAGCTCAACAAGTGTAGTTTCTTGCAGGCTGAGGTGCACTACTTGGGACATGTTGTCTCCAAGGAAGGAATTGCAGTAGATGCATAAAAGATAAGGGCCATCATGGAGTGGGTAGCTCCTAAAAATGTAGATGAGGTGAGATCCTTCATAGGGTTGGTAGGCTATTATCAGAGGTTCATCAATAACTTCTCATAGATTTCTTATCCTATCACATCATTACAGAGGAAAGGTAAGAAGTTCGAATGGACAGAGGAGTGTGAGGCTAGTTTTGAGTAGCTCAAGTAGTTGTTGGCACATGTAGCAATGTTAAATATTATAGATTCGGACAAAGAGTTTCTAGTATGCACAAATGCTTACAAGAAGGGACTTGGTGGAGTGCTTATGCAAGATGGATAGGTGGTATGTTATGAGTCACAAAATTAAATGAGCGCGAGTAGAATTATCGCATGCATGATCTTGAGTTAGCAGCAATCATACATGCATTGAAGATGTGGAGGCACTATCTTCTGGGAGGTTTACATTGATGAGTGATCACAGTGTCTTGTGATATCTATTTTCCCAACTGAATCTGAATGGTAGGAAGGCTTGGTGGTTGGCTATGATCAACGAGTTTAATTTCGAGATCAAATATATCAAAGGTAAACAGAACAAAGTAGCACATTCTCTTAGTAGGTGGATACAGGTAAATCACTTAGCAGCTATGAGCTCCTATGGGACATATTTAGAGGATAGGATCTTGCAGGCAGGTCAGCAGGATGTCAGATATATGGAGATTTTCAATAGGTTGTAGCAGAGTACAGGTACAAGTGATAGTATAGGTACATGTATAGGTACAAATATAGATACAGGTGCATATGCACAAGATGCAGACTATTGCCTTACATCAGATGGATTAGTTAGATTCAAAAATAGGATATCTGTGTCGGACAACAATGAGATCAAGAAGGTGATCATGAGAGAGTTTCATGCGAAACCATATTCAAGTCACCCAAGTTATCAGAAGACACTGATATTAGTGAAGAAGTTTTACTATTGGCCAAATTTGAAGAGGGATGTAGCAGAGTTTGTGGCTAGGTGATTTGACTGTTAGCATGTGAAGGTAGAGTGTAAGCACCTAGGTGGACTACAACAACCGTTTGTGATTTCGGAGTGGAAATGGGAGGTCATTTCCATGGAATTCATCACAGGTTTATCGAGGACAGTTAGACAACATGATTCCATCATGGTTATTGTGGACAGGTTGACAAAGGTTGCACATTTCATTCTGGTAAAGTCTACATTCTCAGCTAGCAATGTATCACAAGTATTCATCAAAGATGTGGTCATATTGCATGTTGTTCCAAAGAATATTGTGTCAGACACAGATGCAAAGTTCACTTCCAAGTTTTGGAATGAGTTATTTGTAGATTTGGGCACAGAGTTGGCCTTCAGTACGGATTATCATCCACAAATAAATGGACAGATAGAGAGGGTCAACAGGATATTGGAGGACATGTTGAGGATGTGTGTGATGCATCAACAACAGAAGTGGGAATAGTATCTCCCCTTGGTTGTGTTTGCATACAACAAGGGTTATCAGGAATCATTGAGGATGAGTCTTTTTGAGGCATTGGATGGGAAGAGTTGCAACGCTCCTATCATTTGGAGTGATCTAGTTAATAGGGTATCGATTGGAACAGATATGTTGGCGGACATGGAACATGAACTGCAAGTTATAAACAAGAATATAAAGGCAGCACAAGATAGGAAGAAAAGCTATGTAGATCGGAACAAGTTGTTCAAGGAGTTCTAGGTTGCGAAATATGTGGACTTGTGCATGAAGCCATAGAAGAGCTCCTTGCGGATTGGATCATGTGCCAAGCTGGCACCACGGCTTTGTGGACCCTTCAACATTATTGAGAGGATTGGGCCAGTAGCCTATCACCTTCCACTGCCTCCGACAGTGAAAGTTCTTGATGTTTTCCATGTTTCATTGCTTAAGAAGTATGTTAAAGATGTTGATCATGTGATTGATTGGTCTGTATTGCAGGTGGAACCAGATGGAGAATTCTAGATGGAGCCTCAATGTATATTGTAGAAAAAGGTGCTTATGCTCTGGAACCAAGCAATCGAATAAGTTAAATTGCAGTGGAAGCACTTTGGGCCCGATGAAGCTAAATGGGAGATGGTGGATCAGATGCGGGCTATGTATCCTTAATTGTTTGCCGGTTGAGGTTAAGTAGTTTTGGCTTGGTGTTTTGGTGTAATTTTGGTAAATGATTTGGTATATGTTCTAGTATATGTTTTGGTGTTTTTTTGTATGTACATATGTATATGGATATAAATACCACCACGATCTAAGTTATAAAGCTCCAATAAGCAGTATGGTCGTCATGTAATTATGATGTTATGTGTTATGTTTCATGTTGGTTTGCTTCTCAATAGGTTGATCATTGTAAATATTGCAACGCATTAAGTTATAAAGCTCCATTGGAAATATATTTTGGTTATAACAATTTTGTGGTTATAGGTGTTGTTGAACACTGAGGATGATGTTACCCCAAGGGGGAGGGTTCTGTAACATCCCTAGTGAAAATTCCATGTAATAAAAGTAAATAAAGGAAAAATAATAACCACGGATGATGGGACACTTATTCCAAGCTGAATGTTGGAGAAAATCCTAGTGATGGGGATCACTTGTGATTGCTTATGGCCATGAAAATTGGCAAAGGAAATGACTAAGGATTTGGAAATGAAAAATGGCATTTTGGCACATCTATTTATGAAAATAATGGAAATTAGGAGAAAAAGGAGGTGAAAGGTCACACTTCGCATGTGAGGAGAAAATTGAAGGAAAATAATGGAAAATGAAGAAAATAGAGGCATCATTCATAAAAAGGCTTTTGAGGATTAGTTGGTAACCTTTTGCCGATTTAGTTTTGGAGCTCTCTCATTATTCTCTCTCTCTCATACTCTTGGAGACTTAGAATTTTCTTGGATTACTCTTGGTGGGTGTGGCATACTTGGATTTTTGGAGCAAAAAGGAAAAGAAAGAGCAGTAAAGCACAAGAGGGCATTGGATCAATAGCTACATCACATTTTCTTGCAAGTACTGAGTTACATGTATGTTTCCTTCACTAGTTTTGGCATGCATGGCATATGCATGTGGATTTTTGGTTGTCATCTGTCATTAGCATGGAGGATGGACAGGATTGACAGTGGATTGCCTAGCCTTACCATTTCTTGGATAATCATGATGATTGTGGGTTTATTTTTATTTTTTGTTTTTGGTTGGCTCTCATGTTTCCTTAGCTTGGGTTGAGTTACTAGTCCTTGAAGCCTTGGTTGAACAAACGCCTTGGAAGCCCTTGGTGGGTTGAGTTACTAGTCTTGGAAGCCCAGGTTGGACAAACGCTCTAGAAGTCCTGTATAAGCTGTGGGTTGAGTTACTAGGCTTGGAAGCCTTGGTTGGAAAAATGCTCTAGAAGCCCTGGAAGACTTGGATAGAGACCAACCTGATGAGAGTTTTGTGATGTCCAGCCGTGAGGTGGAACAATTGTTTGATGGGTTGAGGTGGATGGCCTTTGGAAGCCTTGGATGAGTTTGATTGATGTGTTCTATGAGATCTCACATTCTTTCTTGGAATATGGCACGAGGGTTAATGACTGGAGAGAGATTTGGCTCAACCATTCTACGATCAGCTAGAACGTGGAAGTCTCACCTTGGGTTTGGATTTTGCGGCATTAATGAAAGGTTATTTCTCCTTGTATTTCTATGAGTATTTTGATGGATTATATGTGGTGTATATGGTTGTATTTTCATGAGTATTTCTATTGCTATTATGCTAGTTATGTATGTGTTTTATGACAATAACTAAATATGGCTTTCATCATGTTTTTACTTGTAATTGAGTGATTAATGTATATATGACCTAATGGATGGAATGGTAGTTGATGTGTTGAGGAATCAATGGTTCTTATCGATCCTAAGCTATGTATGAGACCCCTATGCTCAAAACTGTTATTTACACCTGTAGTTTGCATATTCGTGATATGTATAACGAAATGCTTGTCATGGCTAGTAGGGGTCTAGTCAATCTCAAACAAGTATTTTCTTTAGTACTATCATTTCCATGTTATTTTACTATTATGAAGATATGGTTCAATTTTGGGCAGTGACCTTGGCTCTAGGCCTAAAAAAGTGGCTCAAATCTCAGGGATGTTGGCATAGCACTAACAAAAAGAGTCTCTGGACACTGGTAGGCAAGCTTGTAAGAGTGACTGGAGGTTTCTAGATGTTGTCATGCCTATAGTATGAGAGAGACTGGGGCTTAAGTTGTCCAAAATTTCAGTGGGACCCAAGGCAAGCCGTCTAAAGTGTTGGATTGGTACTTGAGGGTCCTGAAGCTTATGTTGAATGTTTGTATGGTGTGTTTTCGTCTATTCCACTTCCTTAATGTGATTTAGGAGTTCGAATCATATCATAGTGGCCTCTCATCACATGTTTACCCTGGCTGGCTGGTTGCTTGGTTAGATGTGGGAGGAGGGTGTTACAAATAACTTTGAAAACTCTTCTTCCTTGTATTTTTATTTCTCAATCCATGTGGAAAAATCGAAAGCCTTTGCAATGGAGCAATAGTTGGTAGATAGTTTATCTAGGAATCTAATGCTTGGCACTAATTTACTTCATTCTATCGATCTTATTAGATGACATTCATTTATATTCAAGTCATAGAAGCGTTTGATTGCTTCTCAATTATTACATATACCAAGCCTTCTTCAACCTATGGTATTTTTAGAGAGCTCCAAAACCTTTTTACTTATCCCAAAGCCTTATCTTTGAAGCTCAGTTGACATACAAGTGGGGCTCACGATAACTAGAAAACTTGACATTTAAGTTGCATAAACCACCATAAGGATTTTACACTTATAGTTATAGCTTGCAATTGCATCACAAATAACAACCATAACAAAGAGTTCATAATATCTTGTAATTGCATATCAGATAACCACAACACAAAGTTCACAAGGCATGGAATGTTAGTATGCTAAGGGAAGATGCCATCACATTAAGCCTAGGACATAGCAACTTGCATCTCAAAACCAACTTTCATATTGATAAAGCTGATGCGGGTAATTGTGAATGTGAAAATTATTCATCAACAAATTTTTTTGATCATATTAACACCAAATATTGACAACAAACCTTTGAAGTGATGTATCTGAAAAATATTTCTTCACCTAAATCATATCACAAAAACCTTAAGTCTGAAATACTAGCACAATCCAAAATTTCAAGTTTCAATAGTGGATGACTTGTGAATATCCATCATTTCTAAAGCAAATCCCCATCGTTTTCAGAAGCTACTATCACAAATGAACATTCAGTGGATATGGTGTTTCTGACAAAGATTTTGGACATTGAGAAAAGTAGTTTTTTTGTAATATTTTTCAAAAAACATTTCCTGTAGTGTCATAATATACATAGGCTATTGTAAATTTCAGAATATTTCCTAAGCTTAAAAAATAAACAAGTATACAAAAACCAAACCTGCCAAAGATTTCATTCAGAGAAGAACAAAAATCCACCATTCCTGTAACAGGGAAGAAGGAGAAGCTAGAGGTTGTAGAGGATGTGTCCAATCTTTAACAGAAGCAGATGTCATCCTACTAGAAATAGGTGATAATTTCAATAATCTGTATTGAAATTGTCATGAATACTGTAAATAGGTGACAATGTTATTTGTTTTATAGAATGTTGTTATCCCTTGGGACATATCATTTAAGCCATTCCTCTTCATCTCTCTCATGTTCTTCAAATGGGGTGGGCACTTGTTAAGATTCTCTTCTATGTATAGTTCTAGCATTTGCACAATCTTTGTTTTCTACAATAGCTTCCCTAGACAGTGCTAATGGAAATGGCTCATGCAAAGAGCTCCCAAAACACAGTCACAAACAAGAGATATATTAGCTGCAATAGCTTCCCTTGAGAGAGAGGAGAATGAAGGTGAATCGTGAAGAGAGCCCGATCTATTCCTTTGCAAAAAAACATACCTAATTAGGGGCAAAATCCTAGACCCATACGATGGCAAAGAAGGACAATGCAACTGTTGTTGATAATAATGATTGTGACTAGAACTGAAGCTAGAATATCCTTATGCAGGTAAATCAAAAGAAACCTATTATGATGTTGCTTCAACCCCAGGGTTCATAATGTCGGTATTCAACACAATCGTTGATATTCTCTCTCTCTCTGTAAGCATATTTCTCCTGGATGCTGAGTGTTTTTATTTCAACCATTGGGCCAATGCTATCTCCTTGACCTATGATGTGTAAATGTTCTGGAAATAGTGATTTTCTCCTTGGACCATAAGAAATGCCTCCAATCATACCCAATATGCTCATTGTTTGATGGGTACAATTTGAAACACTGATATGAGAGTAAAAAAGGCAACAAAAGAAACCATAAATGAAATATGATAGGATAACTTCCAATGCTCGAATTTGCAAGACAATATAAGGCATTGATAATAATTTCATTAAATGGAATATTCACGATAAAGCAGTATCAGAATTTTTCTCAATGGAATCTTAACTAAGAGGGAACAAATAGTTCTTGCAAGTGTATAACTAAGAATATGCCAAGTCTTAAATAATTGACATTTCAGTAGATGTCATTATAAAGATTTCTTCATCTATAACATTAATTGCCACTGCATTGAGTGCATATAGGGGCAGTACCCTTCAAGGTTACATCCTATTAGCTATATAGCAATTCTTTTCATGTCATGTAGATCAAAACTATTAGGTAATATTCCAAAGGTAACAGCAATATTAACACTCTAAATTCAAAACAATACCAACGCCTACATAGTATCAAAAATCAAACAGAATGTGTTGCATCAAACAAAATAATTTCAAATAAGAACCATTTGCAAAAAATAATGTACAAGACATGATATATTTGTGTATAAAATTTCAATGAAAGATTATATTAAATAACATTTCTATATGAAAAAATTCCTGACATTAGTGAATTTTTTATGGATGATTAAGAATGGTTTAATGATTTTCTTTTGCTCAAAGAGCATGTTGCAACGTCATGAATTGACAAGAAATTTGAGTACCAGTGTTTCTAAAAACAAAATTTTAAAGTGTTGTATCAATAATCACAACTCCATTTGTTTCCCAATAACTTATTTTTTTGAGAAGCATTTCAAAGAACATGCCTGGAAGGACTGCATTGGAAACAACAGATTTGGGAATTTGATATGAAAAAAATATTTGGGACTTACATGCAGCCTCCTCCCTTTGAAGCTCAGTTGACATACAAGTGGGGAATTCAACACTCTATTGGCTCACGATGACTAGAAAAATTGACATTTGGGATGCATAAACCACCATAAGGATTTAGCACTATAGTTATAGCTTGCAATTGCATCACAAATAACAACCATAACAAAGAGTTCACAATAGCTTGTAATTGTATATCATATAACAACCACAACATAGACTTCATAAGGCATGGGATGTTAGAAGGCTAAGGGAAGATGCCATCACATCAAGCCTAGGACATAGCAACTTACATCTCAAAACCAACTTTCATATAAGTTGGTGCGAGTAATTGTGAATGTGAAAATTATTCATCAACAATTTTTTTTTAGAATATTAACACCAAATATTGACAACAAATTTGTGAAGTGATGTATCTGAAAAATATTGCTCCACCTAAATCATATCATAGAAACCTTAACTCTGAAATACTAGCACCATCCAAAATTTCAAGTTTCAACAGTGGATGACTTGAGAATATATATTATTTCTTAATCAAATCCCCATCACTTTCAGAAGCTATTGTCACACACGAACATTCAATGGATATGGTGTGTCTGACAAAGATTTTGGACATTGAGAAAATTAGTTTTTCTGTGATATTTCTTAGAAACATTTCCTATAGTGTCATAACATACATAGGCTATGGTCACAATCTGGTCAATTTCAAAATATTTCCTAACCTTAAAAAATAAACAAGTATATAAAACCAAATCTACCAAAGATTTCATTTAGAGAAGAACGCAGATCCGCCATTCCTGTAATAAGGAAGAAGGAGAAGCTAGAGGTTGCAGAGGATGTCTCCAATCTTTAACAGAAGCAGATGACATCCTACTAGAAATAGGTGACAATTTAAATAATCTGTATTGAAATTGTCATCAATACTAGAAACAAGTGACAATTTTCTTTGTTCTATAGAATGTTGTTATCCCTTGGGAGATATCCTTTAAGACATTCCTCTTAATTGCTCTCATTTTCTTCAAATTGGGTGGGCACTTGCTGAGATTCTCTTCTATGTATATTTCTAGCATTTACACCAGTTCTATCTGCTACAATAGCTTCCCTAGATAGTGATAATGGAAATGGCTCATGCAGAGAGCTCCCAACACAATCACCAAAAGGAGATATATTAGCTGCAATAGCTTTCCATGAGAGAGAGAAGGATGAAGGTGAATAATGAAGAGATCTCGATCTATTCCTCTGTGAAAAAATAGACCTAATTAGGGGCAAAATCCTAGACCCAGATGACGGCAAAGAAGGACAATGCAACTATTATTGACGATGATGATTATGACTAGCACTAAAGCTGGAACAACCTTATGTGGGAAAATCAGAAGAAACTCATTTTGATTCTCCTCCAACCCCAGGGTTCACAATGTTGGTATTCAACAAAATGACTATTACTCTCTCTCTCTCTGGGTGAGAATATTTCTCCTGGATGCTGAGTGTTGTTGTTTCAACTGTTGGGCCAATGCTATCTCTTTGGACCTATGTTATGCAAATGCTTTGGAAATAGTGATTTTCTCCTCGGAACATAAGAAATGCCTCCAAGAAGACCCAATATTCTCGATGTTTGATGGATATAATTTGAAACACTGATAGGAGAGTCAAAAATGAAACTAAAGAAATCATAAATGAAATATGATAGACTCACGTCCAATGCTCAAATATACAAGAAAATATAAAGCATTGATAAGAATTTCATTTAAATGAAATCTTCAAGATAAAACATTATCAGAATTTTACTCAATGGAATCTTAACTAAGAGAGAGAAAATAATGCTTACAAGCATATAACTAAGAATATGCCAAGTCTTAAATAATTAAAATTTCAGTCAATATTTGGTGTTAATATTCTCAAATGATTTAAGAATTGATTTTGTTCCTGTGTGTAAAACTATTTCCTACTCTTTAGTGTACCTTGCATATTACAGTAATGTGATTTGATTTGAGTCTTTTTTACTCAACTAAGGAATCAATACACTCAAAAGCTTGTCACAAAGTTTATTCGCTTCATGGGTATCGCATTCCAAATAAATATTATGTTTTATATTTCTCTATAATGCTTTATTGTTGATATCTATAGCTATATGATTGAAAATTTGTAGTATTTTTAGTTTTTGATACTTATAGCTAACATGATTTTACTTCCGCTAATTCATCTCACAATTTCAGGCTTTAGTTGCAGCCTTCGCACATCACGAAGCAACACTAAAAATAAATATTCCGAAGTGTGCTCAAAAGGTTATTGCAGTAATATAGTATAATATTAAAACGTTTTAAGCAATAATTTCTCTCTACTACATTCTTGTTCTTGGGCAATAAATTCATTTTCAATAGATAAGTGTTTGTCTGTTTCAAATTGCACTTATTTGATTCTCTATCATTATAAATGGTCATCAATATGATGTGATTGAACATTGTTTGTCATATTTGTCATTTTTCATTGTACTCCTCTAGTGAGATATGATATATGTTCTTTGAAGAAACTTCTGTAGCTTGGACCAAATTTTTAAGGTTCACCATATTTGGATAACAAGACGTGTTTGAAGGAGCGACAATTCTTTCACATCCCATTTGAAACTGGTTCAAGTGGATGTTTCCTTTGTATACGTTTACCTATCCTGGATGGAAAAAACCTTGCAAATAAAGCTTTGATTGATAGTAAATAGTTTTGCTAGAAAATTTTCCATGGGGATAAAATTATTTTTGGAGCCATCTTTGGTCTAAATGATGATCTCCCATTTTTTTTAGTTTATGATAGCTTGTAATTGCATATTAGATAACAACCACAACACAAATTTCATAAGGCATGGGATGTTAGTATTTTAAGGGAAGATGTCATCACATCAAGCCTAGGACATAGCAAATTGCATCTGAAAACCAACTTTCATATTGATAAAGTTGGTGCAAGTAATTGTGAATGTGAAAATTATTCATCAACAAATTTTTTGGATAATATTAACACCAAATATTGACAACAAATCTGTGAAGTGATGTATCTAAAAAATATTTCTCCACCTAAAACATATCACATAAATCTTAACTCTGAAATACTAGCACCATCCAAAATTTCAAGTTTCAACAGTGGATGACTTGAGAATATACATTATTTCTAAAGCAAATCCCCATTGCTTTCAGAAGTTACTGTCACACATGAACATTCAGCGGATATGGTGTGTCTAACAAAGATTTTGAAGATTGAGAAAAGTAGTTTTTCTGTGATATTTTTTAGAATATTTCCTAAGCTTAAAAAATAAACAAGTATACGAAAACCAACCTGCAAAAGATTTCATTCAGAGAAGAACACAAATCTTCCATTCCTGAAACGGGGAAGAAGGAGAAGCTAGAGGTTTTAGAGGATGTCTCCAATCTTTAACAAAAGCAGATGACTTCCTCCTAGAAATAGGTGATAACTTCAATAATATGTATTAAAATTGTCAACAATACTAGAAATAGGTGATAACTTTCTTTGTTCTATAGAATGTTGTTATCCCCTTGGAGATAGCCTTTAATCGATTCCTCTTCATATCTCTCGTGCTCTTCAAATGGCATGGGAACGTGCTGGGATTATCTTCTATGTACAGTTCTAGCATTTGCATCAGCTTTGTTTGCTACAATACCTTTCCTAGATAGTGCTAATGGAAATGGATCATTCAAAGAGCTCCCAACACAATCACCAATAGGATATATATTCATTGCAATAGCTTCCCCTGAGAGAGAGGAGGATGAAGGTGAATCATGAAGAGAGCCCGATATATTCCTCTGTGAAAAAATAGACCTAATTAGGGGAAAAATCCTAGACCAAGACAATGGCAAAGAATGATGATGTAATTGTTGCTGATGTTATCACCCAGATTTTCGCAGAAGTTTTAAGAAGGGGAAAGGGGTTCGAAGTAACCACAAACCAATCTTTTAGATACAGAATCTCGCCAATCTGTATCCAAAGAGGGCTCTCTCTTTAAGTTTTAGCTTTGTTTTGAAAGGTATTAGGCTAGTTATGAAGTTTAGGAGTTTTGTTTGAGTTTGGGTGGTGAGATTCAATAGCAGAGGGTAGGGCTGACTAGTTTAGGCCATTGAGCTAATGGAGTCAAAGAAT
This sequence comes from Pinus taeda, assembly GCA_000404065.3. Lineage (NCBI taxonomy): Eukaryota > Viridiplantae > Streptophyta > Pinopsida > Pinales > Pinaceae > Pinus > Pinus taeda. The sequence goes on along the minus strand of APFE031102513.1, from coordinate 63,815 downwards.
ATGGTTTAACTGGACATGGTTTCTTAACAAAGTATGGTTTCACAGAGCAAGATAATCAAACAGGGAACAAATCAAGACTTGGAATAAATGGAATGGTTTTAAGATAGATGAAGGGCAGTTAAGAATCCTTCAACATACTTAAGAGAGCAGAATGTGACTAACCATCAATAAAGAGAAATTAAAAATTCTTTACTAAATGATTAAAATGAAAGAACTAGAAAACAGGAGCAATTAAGAAGTCACTGTTTATACTAATTCGGAAGAAAACATAGAGAATAATAACGATTGAAAACAGAGTGCAATTAAGCATATTCTGAGTTACTCTTTTTCGTTTATCATTCAGATGTGAAACATAGATGATATTATAAACAAGGAAAACTTTAAAATACAAGGTATAGAGGACTTATTGATCTGGCGTTTGATTCAAGAATTCATAGAAAATTCCCTTGCATTAATTCTTTGTCCAGCAAGCCATGCAAAAGTTGAGTCCAACAACACTTTATTCCAAATAATAAATATTACAACAATGTCTAAGAATCCACACTCAATACTCCAATTGAGGGGGTATTTACACAATTTTTTTTACAAAAGATATCTCCTAACAGAGTGACATATATTCTAGGATGACTAAGAATAAGTTACAGGAAAATAGAGACAACTGGCATTGAAGATAGGAGAAAAAAAAATTGTTGTTGTGTTGTTCCTATTCTCGCTGAGTGTGCTGGAGGCAGGCCCTAGAATTTGGCTTGCTGTTGTCTTCCATAGTAACTCTGTGTTGGATGTATTGTTTTGACTGATACTCTTTACCTGTTTTGATACACTTCGACTTGTTTGATCCATGTTCACCTTTGTTCATCTTACTATGGTAAATAGCCCAAAATTTACATTTTACCAAAGATAAATTTACAAAATTTCTAACATGTCTTCCCACCATTTTAGCTCTGGCAATTTGTGCTTCTGAAGTTTCCTCAGGTTCTCATCAGTTTTTGTATATCTGAAAACGGTAGGCTGGATTGTGAACAAGTGCTTTATCTCATGCTCAACATAGAATAAGTTCTCTAAGCTATCATAGAGAACTCGGCCTGTGGGGAGTGCTTTTATTCCTGATGCACTTGTTGATGAACTAGCTTGACTACCAACATACTTATTCAATTTGTCTACATAATCTATGTGCTTCATTAATCTGTCATTAATTACCAAAGGACTTGGTACCCCTTTATTCTGCAAAACAGTGAACTTCTCCATGAAAGAATTAATTTCTACCTGCATATCTTGGCATCTTCTCTTTAAATTCTGGATCAAAGTTCTCTTGGTTAGCACCCTTTTAATTTCCAAAATAGTTTATGTCATGTCTGAGATGCCGAGTTCTTCCAGTTGTTCTTTATTTCTGTTATTCAAAAAGTGTATAAGCCAGTTGGCTTCATCTGGCATTTGCCCTAACAAGGCTATTGTCTTCTGAATTTCTCCTTGTGCTCCTCTCACTAGATCAATTTGTTCATAGATCACTTGAATGGATGGCCAAACATCATTTATAGATTGAATGATGTTGGCCCAAAGGATTTTCTTGATCTCTGCTAGAGGCTTGTCAAAAGTGAGATCCTTTTCTAATGCTTTTACTTTATTTTCCAATGCTTTGATTTCCATTATTTTTTCCACAACATTTATCTTTGAGATATTATAATCTATTTCCATCTTAGCCAATTTCTCTTTTACCTGTTTTAATTCTGACACTTGTAACCTCATGTCTTCCATTGCCTTTATCAGCTCTTTTGTGCTCAAATTGGTGCTACTACCTAGTGTTGTTCCTGCTGCAACTGTACCTGTGACTACCTCTGTTGTGGCTCCTCGGATGTTTGGAGCTAAGGTTGTCCCAAGTGTACAGGGGACTACTGTTGAGACTATGGGAATTACCTCAGGAGGCTGAGAGGTTGACTCTCCCTGCTTTTCCTTTAGTGCATTTTATAAAGCCTGCTCTATGTCATTCAATCTTTCATTTAGTTTCAAGAACAGGTCCATCATATCTTCTTCATATTTCTGTTTTATAACCTCAGCAGTTTCTGGATGCCTTGAAGGAGGTAGCTTGAGTTGTTTCCTCAGGGAAGCAATGCCTTCTTCTTTCTTCTTGATTAGTGCTTCTATGCCTTTAGCATCTTTGGGATCATGTCCCAATCCAATGATGATTTCTCCTAATGATTTTATTCTGTTATCCTTGGCCAGAGAGGAGGCTTTCTCCAAATGTAGTTGAGCAGTTGTATTGTCTAAGGAATTTTGTATCTTGTGGGCCATCATTGCTTTGTCAGCCAGTGTGGAATAGACCATTTCTCTAGTTTACTTGTGAAGTTCAATCTGGTCCATAGGATGAATATCTTTGGCTAATACTTCCAAGTTTTTTTTGATGTAATATGCTACTGACTGAGGTTGTTGCACCTTTGGCTTGAAGTAACTCATTATCATTTTCCCTTCTTTAATGTCATAGGATGACATCAATCTCTGCTGGTTTGTGGAGGGAATTTTCAAATATTGATTGTACATTTGAATCCTCACTGGGTCATTTCTGGCCTTTATTTCTGTGAATTTTTTCTTGATATCTGAGGCATGTTTACTTTGTGGCCTAAGGGATGACACTTATGCACTGTGTTGTCTCTCTAGCTCTTGCATATGTGAGCTAGTGGATGTTCCTCCCACTGTAAAAGTTTGTTGGCTAGCTACTCTTTCTTCTCTTTGGCTGTTTACATTCTCTTCAATTATTTCCTCTTCTGAAAGAGGATTCAATCTTTGTCTTTTGGCTCCAGGCTGTCCTGTAGGTCTACTGATAGGTGTGGTGGTTTCTCTATCCCTCTTTTTATTTCTTTCCTCATTTAGAGGAGTTTGCAAAACTGGGATTTCTACTACATTAGTTTGAATTGGAAGAGTTGGCACTTGACCCTATTCTTTGGGAATTCTCGGCTGATCTGTCATTGTAAGTTGTTTTGTAGTCTCTATTTCCTTGCCTTTGGATGTTCCTATGGCTGGTATGTTGACTTCTTGTGGAGGTTGTTGGAAAGTTCCAGCAGTGGATGTACTAGCTGCTGATTTTTGAGACAATTGGAATGGTACCTGCCCAAAAGAATCCAAGTCATGGGTTTTCTAAAGATCTCTCATAGAATTTTCCATATTTTCCTGCTCACTAACATCTTCTGTTAGGGTTCCTTTTATCCATTCATCCAAGTTTGCAAACTGCTCAATTTCTGGGATTCTATGGTGAATGTATGGGGATAACCTATTCTTCATCCTTCTATCACATATAAAACTATTGGGGTCATATGGTACCCATCTAAAACTCTTTCTTAGTCTCAGGTGATCTTCTAAAATTATTTCAGCTTCTTTCCATGCATCCCTATTGTTGATGATAAAAGGGCCTCGCTAGTTTTTAATTCTTAGCTGAGCTTTCTTCTTGGCACCACAAAAATGGACTAAATTTGCATTTATGATCTGCCTGAAATACTCCAATGCAAATAATCTCATGGGAACATACTTGGGTAACTTGAAAGGGCAAAGTTCACACCCATACATCCATATTTTTGTGTGATTTTTGTATAGGTACCAGTCACCTATCCTATACTACTTAGAGAGCTGGAGAATTTTCTTCATGTCACCATTAATCCTAGGAGGGGAAACTCCTATCAACATAGAGGTTGCTGGATGTAAAAATAAGTCAATGAACTCATTATAAGTGTAAGGGGACTCAATGGTATTATGAAAGATTGAACTCCAAAAGATGACAGATCTAGGATTTCCTTTGGTGTCCAGTTCCTTGACAGGGAATGGAAAGTTATCTGACTAATAGTACAACATGAGATGGCATATGAAAGAGGTATATTTGAAAACTCCTTCTCTTTCCAAAATCATGAACTGGTCATGGAGTTTATTGGCAATATATGAGGCATAGTCAAATCTAACAGCAGGGGTTGTCCTGGAGTAAAGATTGATAGTAACACTAGGGTGATATCATCGATATATTCACTAGAGTTAAATCCCATAATTAGGGATATCATATCAACAATGACTTTTCCAGTTTCAATGAAGAAATTCTGCAGATAAGGAGGTGGACCTTTGGGCTGGTGCTTTGGTAACATGAAGGTTTGAGTGATACGACTTATCTCTGATTTGGATAACTGAGATGATTTTTCAAGTAAATATGCCATGGAAAGAGGGGTGAGGGGCTGACTGGAATGGAATTTTATCATTTCATTGATGGAATGAGCAGTTATGTGAAAAAGGATAGTTTGGAATGGGGACATAACAACTCTCTGGCTGGGATCATAATTAGCATAGCATTGACGAATGATGTCTGGGAAAACATGGACTGAGGGGAGGAAATACATGGGAATGCTAGATTCCCACAACCCAAAAATGTCAGACTTATTTAGATAATTGTCTCTGGTTTGGCAAAATGCTTGAAGATGGTTTCTATCCCCAGATAAATCTTTTATCTAAAAATCTTTATCAGCCAAAGGTAGATAATCTAAGTCTTTATGAGGTACGTTCATGGGCGCGACATTCAGAGCTATATGGGTTTCCATTTTTGGTTCTTGTGGATTCAAAAATGGAATTTAGACTTTTTGTGAGAAAATAGACCAAACAGCAGGCTTGGGGGCTTTTTGTGGCAATCACAGACTGTCTATAATTGAAATTTGGCCCTCTTTTGTAGAATTTTTAGTAGAAAACCAAAATTACAGGGTTGCAGGGTAAATTGGATAAACTCATGTATTAAGGAAGCAAACAGTACAATGGAAGGTTGGATGATAGGCTGCGCAGCGCGTTGCTAGAGTTTTTCTGATCAGGTGGCGGTTGGGAAACTGGAACAGTTGACTTGGACGTTGTTTTGCATGGGAGCACGGGACGCAACACATTACAGTGAAAATGACACTTTGTTCATTATTTAACAAAACTGAGGTTGGTGGGTTTTTCTTTGGATTTATCAGGCAGATGACGCAAGCGGGATGTGACATTTTGTCGCTTGTGGAGGGTGGTAAGCGGTTTGTATCGCACCGCTTTTGAGGCTGGGTGCTTTCGGGCCGAGGGTGAGCGAGCATATAGACTGTGCGACTCGTGGCAAAGGTACGGGCGGAAAACAACTTGGTGATCGTGAGTTAAAGCGCAGTCACCAGGGGGGGCGTGATATCATCGTCAACCATTTGATGAAAAGGGAGTGATCAAATGACGGAAGGGCGTTGGGGATGGCAGAAATTTATTTGTGGCGGGCCCGATGTAATTAAAAATGTTTTAATCATATCGGGGTCAATACGATTGGTCCGGGGTGGTTATTAATTAACCTAGAGGGTCAATTAATCCTGTATAGTGCGGTGGGAGTTAAGGCTCTTAACGAATTACAGATTAACTCTTTAATCCTTCACTAAAAGATGATTATGGATGTATTCAACAAGGGTGGGATATATAAAATGTCTGGGATTTGTATAGTTAAATAATACAGGAATGGGTTAATGTTTTTTCGGGATTTATATATTGTGTTAAAGTTAATATGACAATGAAACGAAAAGCACCAAGTTAAAACATTTCATGTATATATTCAAACTTAGGCTAAAGATGAAAAAGGGGTTCTTTTAGGTGATGTTATGTATTTTCCTAAATAAAGTAGGATTTTCACTTAGGAAATGAGTTTATGAAATCAAATGAATGGTTTATGGATGATTTTAAGTACTTAGGCTCTTAAATCATTCAGCTGAGGGTCCGGTTCCTCCAAAAGTCAGAGAAATGCCTTGAGCCCCTTTGATTTTTAAGACTTTAATACTTTAGGGGCAATTAGTGAAATCTTTAAGGGAAAATGTGAATGGAGGTTAATTATTTGACCTTGTCTTGCTTGAACTGCATCAAGTGTAATGTCTACTTCTCACTTGTGATAAAAGTAAAAGTTAACACATTTAGAAGCGTTATTCATCACAAGTAATTCTGCCACATCATCTACCTACCCTACCTACTTTAACCTGACATTTTTACTTCTTTATTAGGGTGCACTTAAACTAGAAAACCCTTATCAATCTTCTTTTCTTTACATAGCATGCCTATCTAAGTCTGCACTTATTACATCCAAGGGCTCAGATTAAACTGTTGAGCTCCTTTTTATTTACTCTACCTATCTACTTATCTACCAAGATTACACTATTTGGCCAAATATTTATTCTCTATTCTATAGCATGAAATTGAAAACTGAATGAGCCAAGTTTAAACAGTTTGACTCTTCATAAATTGTGGCAAACGTTTAACAAGATGCACACAATTGCTTATTACAGAAAATGAAATAGTAGTGGCATTTAGACTTGCACACTTTCCTGGTCTATCTTTGTTTGGGGTTCATCTCTTTCACTTTTTTGACCATTTTATTCTTTTTACCCTTTGATTTTTCTTTTAGGGTATACCCTCTTTGCATTTTTTAAATATTTTAATTTTTTGAAAATATGGAAAACCTTTGCAACAAGAAAAGGTATGAACATATTACAGAGCTCATCAAGTCAATCATGAAATATGACACCTATTGATATATGAGCATAACACTAGCTCCACTGGGGGATGGCTTTTCCTGGTGGAAAGTCAAGAACAATAGGTCAGATGGCCTTCTAAATGACTTTGACTGTGCTTTGAAACTCCTTCTGCTGGTTTCTTTATTGTATGTATGACAGTAACACTTGTGAAGCTTACGGCCTTCTCTTCGGGCTTCAACTACAGTAAGTTACCATCCAATCCAACTATGACATTACCAAGGATATAATATGTACATGTTAGAATCAGAATACATTATCAAGTTGGATCAAAGTAATGTTTCAGCATCCGACCATTAACTGGCCCCTCTTCTGTTTCTGTACCATCTAGATTGTTTAGATAATAAGTATTGTTCCCTTGTAAGGCTTGGAAAATAAAATGTCCTTTCCATAGGAAGTCAAACTTCCCATGTTTTCCCTTGTCTTCTCTCCTGGAATCCCACGTTAGAACTTTGTCTCCAAGGTAGAAATCTTCTGCCTTGGTTCTTTTATCAAATATTTTCTTAAGTTTCTCTTGTGATACTTGGGATCTTTGATACACTTCTTCTCCGTTCTGCTGCAGATGGATGGTATGATTTATTCTCCTTTGAATTTCATTGGGTTCCACTTGAGCTTCCTAAAGTAATTTCATTACAGGAACTCCTAAATATGAAGGAAATATAGCCTCCATGCCATAGACTAACTCATAAGGACTTGTTCCAATAGATTTCTTTGTAGTGAGTCTGTCTGCCCATAATGCATTAGTAAGTTTCTTGTGCCAATTTTTCTTGTTCTCTTCCAATAATTTCTTAATAATATTAATTAGGTTCTTATTATAAGACTCAGCGATACCATTACCTTGGGGGTAATAGGCTGTGGAATGGCCTAAAGTGATATGGTATTTGTTACAAAAACCTATCATTCTTTTGGATTTAAAGGTATTAGCATTATCAGTTATGATCTTTTCAGGACAGCCAAATCTAGACAATATGTTGGCTTCTAAGAATCCTATAATAACGGTGTCATTGATTTGTCTAGAAGGAATGGCTTCTATCCATTTGGTAAAATAGTCTGTGGCAGTTACAATCCATTTATGTTGGCCAGAAGAGGGAGGATGTATTTCTCCAATGAAATCCAAACCCCATTGTTGGAAGGGCTTTTCAGTGGAAATTAGTCTCAGGGGTAAAGGTAATAGCTTCCTCTTGCCCTCAAAAATTTGACATTTGTGGCAAGCAATGACAAATTTCTTTACATCAGCAAACAAGGTTGGCCAATAAAATCCAGCCCTTAGGATTTTGTCTACAGTTGATTTCCAGTAAAGGTGTCTACCACAGTCTCCTACATGAAATTCTTTGAGAACCTTGTCAGCTTCTTCTTTTAATAAACAATTCAATAGAATTCCTTCATGATTTTTTCAAAAGAGAGCATTATCTAGAATACAAAATTTTGAAGCTTTCATCTTTAAAAACCTTTTCTTTGTTCTGGATAACCTTGGAGGAGCCTGCAAGTTTAATAGTATATAAATTATATCAACATATCAAGGTGAATCTAAGAAGGCCTGGCTGATTTGTGGAGTCGCCATCTCCTGTTCATTATCTAGTTCATTAATATCCAGGGCTTAGCAATTTGTTTCAGTCATGAGCTTTGCCAAACCCTGTCCTTTTATAGGCTTTGTGGGTTTTATTTCAATATCATACTCCAATATAGTATCTATCCATTTACCTCCTTTTCCCTCAATTCCATCTTGAATCAAGATGTATTTGACAACAGTATTTGGTACATAGGATATTACATGGGAGTACAATATGTAGACTCTAAAGTCTTTAATAGCTTTTACAAGTGAATAAGCTTGTTTTTCCATGATTTTGTACTTTAATGGTGCATCACTTAGTGCTTTACTAAAAAAGTCTATGGGTTTCTCACATCCTTGATCATCCTTCTATAATAACACAGCTGCTATGGTGTGTTCTGATGCAAATTAAAATATTATGAAGTCTCTATCAAACTTTGGACTTGTAAGGACTGGTGTTCTAGTCAAAGCCATTTTAATTTCTTCAAATGCTTGTTTGGCTTCTACTGTCCATTCGATCTTTGAATCCTTTTTCATCGTATTATGAAGAAATCTAATCAATTAAGCTAAATTAGATATAAATCTTCTCAAAAAGTTAATCTTTCCTAGGAAAGCTTGAATTTCTTTGACATTTCTGGGATGGGTTATTTGCAGGATAACTTCTATTCTAGCGGGATCAATTCTAATGCCATCTTTGGAGATGATATGGCACAATAGTTTGCCTTCCTCAAGACCAAATAATTAAGGACTTCTTAGGATTTAGAGAAATACCATATTTTCTACATTTCAAAAACACTTGTTTAAATGATCCAAATGTTGCTGATCTGATTTAGAAAACACAGTGAAGTCATCTAGATATATAACCAGAAAATCATGAATTTCTTTTGCAAATGCTATGTCCATTACTCTTTGAAAGGCTGCGCCTGCATTTTTGAGCCCAAATGGAATTTTGACATACTTGAACGCTCCCTATGGTGTTGTAAAAGCTGTTTTTTCCTGGTCATCAAGATGAACAAGAATCTAGTTATAGCCTAAGAACCCATCCAAAAGTGAAATCCTAGAAGCACCTACCACCCCTTGTAAAATATGATCCATATTTGGTAAATGGTAATTGTCCTTCAAAGAAACTTTATTTACATTTCTTAAATCAACACATAATCTGAATTCTCCAGTCATTTTCCTAGTAGGTACTAAATTAGATACCCACTCTGATAATCTTATAGGAGCAGTTATCCCTACTTCATACATTCGTTTGATTTCTTTTTCAATTAAGGGAAGCTGTATAGGGTTAATTCTTCTGATTTTTTCTTTGAATGGTTTTTGGCTTTCCTTCAAAGGAATTGTATGTTGAATTATGGAGGTGTCATAAGATTTCAGGTCTTCATAGCTCCAGGCAAAAACATCCTGGAATTCTTTCATTAGTTCAACATATTTGAGTTTTTGGTCAGGGGGCAAAAATTTGGATAATTTTATCATTTTAGGTTTCACCAGTTCCTAAGTTGTAATCTTCAATGTCTGCTTTTAAGGGTTCCATCTTGGGTTTCTTTGGAATATCATTGAAATCGAAAAGATCTTCCAAAGGAGTTAATCCTTTGGGCAAATTATTATCCTTCAAATTGATAATTTCATATTCTCCTTCAATAATTTTATCAATATCCATTTCTTTAAGATCTTGCATTTCTTTATTGGTAAATTTTGTTGGGTGAAGCATTTGTGTTGTACTTTCAGCTGAAATGTCTGTTTCTATCTGATTTGTTTGATCAAACTCACTAACTGTATCTACATCTATATTAGTGCTGGAAAATTCTTCCTCTAAAGTTAAAAAATTGTTGATCTGCTTGTCACTATCAAACACTTCCCAGTTCTTTAAATTATTAGGTATGGCTGGTCTATGTCTGATCTCAGCTGTGAACTGATGATTGGGCTCAAATGGTAATTTACAGGTGCTGGAAAACATTGCCAGGCTATGAGCTTGCAAGTTATGTTTTCTTGGTATTTTGGCAAGCTGAGTTTCCAACAATGTATTGAGAATCTCTATCACCGCTCCTCTGTAATATCTCAATCAGGGATCATTTGTTAGAAACTTCCCTTTGATCTGTTGAATGATTAAATCAGAATCTCCTAGGACAGATACCCTGATTGCCCCTAATTTTTTAACCAGCTTAAGACCTAGCAATAGAGCTTCATATTCTGCCATATTATTGGTGCATTTAAATTTTAATATGTAGGCATGGCCTTCAGCATGATCATTCTCAAGGTTGTGCATCCAAACTCCTGCTCATGCTCCTAATTTGTTAACTGAACCATCAAATTCTAAATACCAAAGAATCTCATGTTCATAATTAGTGTCAGGAGTCTCAGGAATCTGTTTAATAGGGAGGTCTGGTTCTATAGTTTCTTCAGGTTTCTCTGGGATGTCTGATGTTTCATTTTTCTCAAAAATTTCTTGGATTTGAACACTAGACTTTTCTTTTGAAATTTTTTTTTGGGTCTTCTGCTAAAACTTCTACTTCATTTTGTTGACAATAATACTGAGAGGGGGGGTGAATCAGTATTATCTAATTCTTTTACCAAATCTTTCTTATTTATACTTTGAATTATTTTTGCATACCAATACCATAAATAATGAGCATGGACAAGAAAATCAGACAGTCACATCAAAGAACACCAGATATAAGGTGGAAACCCAATGTGGGTGAAAACCACCTGCTGCAATATGTCTCTATCTTCTTTCAAATTAGAAACTCCTTTTACAATGGTTTTGTACTGGTGCAGTCCTTTACCAGTACGCAGCTGCAACCTGCAGAGAGCTACAACTCTCTCGTTTTCCAGTCTCTCCTAGAAGGGAGCTACAACCCCCTACTTCTTT
>APFE031102513.1:3034-35437 GCA_000404065.3 Pinus taeda | reverse complement strand
TTTATTTATATTTTTATTAATTTACCATACCTCTTTTATAAATATGGTATTTGGCTCATAGGATTCACTTAAATAAAATCTATTCTTGAAAATTAGGGCGAATAGAACGTTATAACTCCTAATTTCAAGGGCTAAATTTACCTTTTTTACCCTCTCCCTTAAAATAAGGTGGGCTGTTTGAGGTGATTTGTAAAAATGTACTATGATACAAAATATTCGCCCACTAAAAATTTAAAACCCCTTAATTTCGCCAAAGGGCAAACATTCACCCCTAAAATTTTCCATGTTTTTCACCCCAAGACCTAGACAACAACATGCCATATTTTGGGGGAATATCAGCCGCTACTATGTCCATTAAGATTGTTTTGGCAGGATATTGAACAAGTGATACACATAAGTCTTTGATTAATCCTAGACATCTTACCTGACTTGAATCAAAAGAAAAGAGATCTTTGTAAGGCCTAGTGATGTCTAGGTCTAGTTTCTCCATTACGGATTTAGGAATTAAGTTATGAGAAGCACCAGAATCAAACATGGCATTATGAAGTATTTTATCATGTATATTCAAACTTACATAGAAAGGAGGGACTCCTCCATCTACTGTTTTTCCATTTACTTCAGGGCCAAAATCAATTCAGGCTGATTATTAAAAACATTTACTGAGTCTTCATTCACAGAGATTTGGAGTGACCTATTGATTTGGCTTCTGTAGACATCATGTTTAGCTAATTCTGATAATGGAACAACTATTTTCAATTTGCCTACTTCAGTCTCAAGGTTAAAAGGTTTTTCAATCTGAGTTCTTGTATTTCGAACAGTTGGATTCTCTTTTTCTGTTGTATTTTCTGTGTATCTCTCCTTTTGAGAAGTGGGGTTATGGGTTGAAGTTGTTTCCAAATCAACTTCTGGAGGTTCTTCTACGTTTCCTTTGGGAGGAATAGAAGTGGAGGATTGTCTATTATGTGGTTGATTATCAGATACATCCTCAATAATTGGGTTATTTGGATTAGGGTTTGTTCTGGAAAGAATATGTACAGGGGTGGTATTGATCTTACCTTTGTTAGGCTGCTTTGTATAATTCTTTCTGTTTATTTTAGGGACATCAATCTTTCTTCTCCTCAGATTATATTGTTTGTGGACTTCATAAATGGCAGTATCATATCCTTCTCTAAAGTCAAATGATTCACATGACTGAGTTTGGAATTGTTTAAGAATATGAGCTCTTGATCCTCTTGGGTCAAGAAAACTTGTTGTTCATTATTGAGTCCTATCAAATTAATTTGAGTGTCTTCTGTTGGTTCATCAAAAATGGAGGTTTCAGCATAATTTTCCTGGAATGGGAGCCTAATGTTTTGGTCAGGTCCAGTGTTTCCAGTGTTAGGGTTTTGGTTCTTCCTGAAATTTGGATTTCTACCAGTATTGCTTTGTTGACCATCCCAAAGTGATTTCCTCTCAATCATTTCTACTCTATCTCCCAGCCTATCCATTCCTTTAATAATAGCATCTAATTTTTGTTCAAAGGTCGAAGGTTCTTCTTTTAACGGTATCCTCCTTTCAGCTCTGGCTCTAGCTCGTTTAGATATCAGGTTCGCTTCAACACTGGCAGCTATACTTTGCATCTCTTCTAAGGTTTGAGGAGCTCTTTCCCTAAGTTGGTATGCCATATCAGAATCAAATCCATTAGGGAATTTGATCAATGCCAAATCTGGAGGAGTCTAAGATTTTAAGGGATAGCATTGTAAACATTGTTGAACCTAGTGCAATAATCTTGCACTGTTTCTTGTGTACCTCTTTTCAGGTTTTCATATTCTAATAAAATGTGGAGAGGATCTTTTTTCTTTTCCCATATATTCAAGAATGTCTGATAAAGAGTTTGTAGGTCATTGATACTATTTGCAGGGAGGGCCCTAAACCAAGTTCAACATCTCCAGTCTAACTTTGAACAAATACTCTCATTCTAACATCATCAGCATCAACCTCATATATTTCAAAATAGTCGGTCATTTTCTTGGTATGTTGTTGAGCTGTGTAAGTGCCAGTGCCATCAAAAGGAGTGATTTTACTCTGATAGTCTTGGGGCATAGCCCCTGGGTTGGCAGGTAAGTGCAGAGGAGTATACCTGTTTTCCATGGTTGTAGGTATGGATGTGACAACTGGTGGGGTAGGGATAACAATGGGAATATGAGTTGTGGATGGAGGGTTGGAAGGGGTAACTTGAGGTTGGGAAGTCTAAGGTGTTGATGGTGAACTTGGAGAAGCAGTAGTGATCACAGAAAGGTTTGGTGTTCTTTCAGAGGTAAGCTCGGATTGAATGGAGTTCTGCAAATGTCTATCAAGATGTGAAGTTACAACTTCAAGTTGTAAGTTTTCAATAAATATTGGATCATGAACTGTGTCGGCTAAGCCAGATTCCGAAAAGGTTACAAATAAGGAGGTTTCAAAAAACTCATCAAAAGGTTCGTCCTCAATGTAAATCCACTTTACAGGATAGGATCTTGATCTGTATAGAGGTCGAGAACTAGCAGAACTTTATTAGCTCTCTTGTCTTCTAAGAATCCTAGGAATCAGATTAGGATTTTCAAATACAGGTGGAGGATTTGGATCGGGATTAGATCTAGTATAATGAATCCTTTCTAAAGCCAGGTTTCTAGGTGTATTTTTGGTTTTTTCTCTAAATTGGTTTTAACAATACAACTTCAATAGTCTCTTTAAGAAGCTTTAGATATAGGATTGGAACATTCTCTCAGACTTATTTGATAAGAGGAACTGATCAAGTATTTGGAGCCAAAGTCCAATTTATAAACTAGATTGGAGATAGAATGAAGTAGCATTCATTTACTTCTGCAATTGCAAAGCAAAAGCATTTCAAAGGCTACCTGGCTAACTTCAAGCTCCGTCTGTAGCTTATAAAGTAAACAATATTAACAAAAAAAATATTTAGATCCCCAGGGGAGTCGCCACTATGTTAAGTTCATAAAATAAACTGGAGATTGACTGAAGCAGCATTCATCTACTTATGCACTTTTAGAGCAAGAGCAGTTCGAAGGCTATCTGACTAACTTTAGGCTCTGTATGTAGTTTATAAAGCAGACAAAAATAACGAACAAACAAATTTTTCTTCCCTAGCAGAGTCGCCACTATGTTATCACTCATATTTTCCTAGAAGTTGTAAGAAGGAGAAAGGGGTCTGAGGTAACTACAAACCAATCTTTTAGATACAGAATCTAGCCAATCTTCAGGGGTCCGAGGTAACTTCACACTTGTTGTTGTCTTCCATAGTAATTTTGTGCTAGATGTCTTGTTTTGACTGATACTCTTTACCTGTTCTGATACACTTCGACCTGTTTGATCCCTATTCACCTTTGTTCATCTTACTATGGTAAATAGCCCAAAAGTTACATTTTACAAAAGATAAATTTACAAAATTTCTAACATGTCTTCCCACCATTTTTTCTCTGGCAATTTGTGCTTCTGAAGTTTCCTCAGGGTCTCATCAGTTTCTGTATATTTGAAAAAGGTAGGCTAGATTGTGAACAAGTGCTTTATCTCATGATCAACAGAGAATAGTTCTCTAAGCTATCATAAAGAACTCGGCCTGTGGGGAGTGCTTTTATTCCTGATGCACTTGTTGATGAACTAGCTTGACTGCCAGTATAATTATTCAATTTGTCTACATAATCTATGTGCTTCATTAATCTGTCATTAATTACCAAAGGACTTGGTACCCCTTTATTCTGCAAAACAATGAACTTCTCCATGAAAGAATTAATTTCTACCTGCATATCTTGGCATCTTCTCTGTAAATTATGCATCAAAGTTCTCTTGGTTAGCACCCTTTTAATTTCAAAAATAGTTTATGTCCTGTATGAGATGTCGAGTTCTTCCAGTTGTTCTTTATTTCTGTTATTCAAAAAGTGTATAAGCCGGCTGGCTTCATCTGGAATTTTCCCTAACAAGGGTCTTGTCTTCTGAATTTCTCCCTGTGCTGCTCTCACTAGATCAATCTATTCATAGATCACTTGGATGGATGACCAAATATCATTTATAGATTGAATGATGTTGGCCCAAAGGATTTTCTTGATCTCTACTGGAGGCTTGTCAAAATTGAGATCATTTTCTAATGCTTTTACTTTATTTTCCAATGCTTTGAATTCCCTTGTTTTTTCCACAACATTTATCTTTGAGATATGATAATCTGTTTCCATCTTAGCTAATTTTTCTTTTACCTGTTTTAATTCTGACACTTGTAACCTCATGTCCTCCATTGCCTTTATCAGCTCTTCTGTGCTCAAATTCGTGCTGCTACTTGGTGTTGTTCCTGCTGCAACTGTACCTGTGACCACCTCTGCTGTGGCTGCTGGGACGTTTGGAGCTAAAGTTGTCCCAAGTGTATAGGGGACTGTTGTTGAGACTATGGGAATTACCTTAGGAGGCTGAGAAGTCGACTCTCCATGCTTTTCCTTTAGTGCATTTTCTAAATCCTGCTCTGTGTCATTCAATCTTTCATTTAGTTTCAAGAGCAGGTCCATCATCTCTTCTTCATATTTATGTTTTATAACCTCAACAATCTGTGGATGCCTTCAAGGAGGTAGCTTGAGCTATTTCGTCAGGGCAGCAATGTCTTCTTCTTTCTTCTTGATTAGTTCTTCTATGCCTTTAGCATCTTTGGGATCATGTCCCAATCCAATGATGATTTCCTCTAATTATTTTATTTTGTTATCCTTAGCCAAGGATGAGGCTTTCTCCAAATGTAGTTGAGCAGTTGTATTGTCTAAGGAATTTTGTAGCTTGTGGGCCATCATTGCTTTGTCATCCAGTGTGGAATAGACCATTTCTCCAGTTTGCTTGTGAAGTTCAATCTGGTCCATAGGATGAATATCTTTGGCTAAGACTTCCAAGTTTGTTCTGATGTAATCTGCTACTGACTAGGGTTGTTGCACTTTTGGCTTGAAGTAACTCATTATCATTTTCCCTTCTTTAATGGCATAGGCTGACATCAATCTCTGCTAGTTTGTGGGGGCCATTTTCAAATACTAATTGTACATTTGAATCCTCACTAGGTCATTCCTCGCCTTTATTTATGTGAATGTTTTCTTGATATCTGAGGCCTATTTACTTTGTGGCCTAAGGGATGACACTTATGCACTGTGTTGTCTCTCTAGCTCTTGCATATGTGAGCTAGTGGATGTTCCTCCCACTGTAAAAGTTTGTTGGCTAGCTGCTCTTTCTTCTCTTTGGCTGTCTACATTCTCTTCAATTATTTCCTCTTCTGATAGAGGATTCAATCTTTGTCTTTTGGCTCCAGGCTGTCCTGTAGGTCTACTGATAGGTATGGTGGTTTCTCTGTACCTCTTTTTATTTCTTTCCTCATTTAGAGGAGTTTGCAAAACCATGCTTTCTACTACATTAGTTTGAACTGGAGGAGTTGGCGCTTGACCCTGCTCTTTGGGAATTCCCGGTTGATCTGTCATTGTAATTTGTTCTGTAGTTTCTATTTCCTTTCCTTTGGATGTTCCTATGGCTGATATGTTGACTTCTTGTAGAGGTTGTTGGGAAGTTCCAGCAGTGGATGTACTAGTTACTGATTTTTGAGACAATTGGAATGGTACCTGCCCAAAAGAATCCAAGTCAAGGGTTTTCTCAAGATCTCTCATAGCATTTTCCATATTTTTCTGCTCACTAGCATTTTCTATTAGGGTTCCTTCTATTCATTCATCCAAGCTTGCAAACTGCTCAATTTCTGGGATTATATGGTGAATGTATGGGGATAACCTGTTCTTCATCCTTCTGTCACATATAAAACTATTGGGGCCATATGGTACCGATCTAGAACTCTTTCTTAGTCTCAGGTGAGCTTCTAAAATTATTTCAGCTTCTTTCCATGCATTCATATTGTTGATGATAAAAGGGCCTAGCTGATTTTTAATTATTAGCTGAGCTTTCTTCTTGGCACCACAAAAATGGACTAAATTTGCATTTATGATCTGCCTGAAATACTCTAATGCAAATAATCTCATGGGAACATAATTGGGTAACTTGAAAGGCTAAAGTTCACACCCATACATCCTGATTTCTGTGTCATTTTTGTATAGGTACCAGTCACCTATCCTGTACTGCTTAGAGAGCTGGAGAATTTTCTTCATGTCACCATTAATCCTAGGAAGGGAAACTCCTATCAACAGAGAGGTTGGTGGATGTACAAATAAGTCAATGAACTCATTATAAGTGTAAGGGGACTCAATGGTATTATGAAAGATTGAACTCCAAGAGATGACAGATCTAGGATTTCCTCTAGTGTCCAGTTTCTTGACAGGGAATGGAAAGTTATCTGACTGATAGTATAACATGAGATGGTATATGAAAGAGGTATATTTGAAAAATCCTTCTCTTTCCAAATTCATGAACTAGTCATGGATTTTATTGGCAATACAGGAGGCATAGTCAAATCTGACAGCAGGGGACTGTCCTGGAGTAAATATTGATAGTAACACTAGGGTGATATCATCAACATATTCACTAGATTTAAATCCCATAATCAGGTATATCGTATCAACAATGAGTCTTCCAGTTTGAGTGAAGAAAGTCTACATATAAGGAGGTGGACATTTGGGTTGGTGCTTTGGTAACATGAAGGTTTGAGTGATACGACTTATCTCTGATTTGGATAACTGAGATTCTTTTCAAGTAAATATTCCATGGAAAGAGGGGTGAGGGGCTGACTAGAATGGAATTGTATCATTTCATTGATGGACTGGGCAGTTATACGAAAAAGGACAGTTTGGAATGGGGACATAACAGTTCTCTAGTTGGGATCATAATTAGCACAGCATTGATGAATGATGTCTGGGAAAACATGGACTAAGGGGAGGAAATACATGGGAAGGTTAGATTCCCACAATCCAAAAATGTCATACTTATTTAAATAATTGTCTCTGGTTTGGCAGAATGCTTGAAGATGGTTTCTATCCCCAGATAAATCTTTTATCTGAAAATCTTTATCAGCCAGAGGTAGATAATCTAAGTCTTTATGAGGTGTGTTCATAGGCGCGACATTCAGGGCTATAGGGTTTTCCATTTTTGGTTCTTGTGGATTCAAAAATGGAATTTAGACTTTATGTGAGAAAATAGACCAAACAGCAGGCTTGGTGGCTTTTTGTGGCAATCACAGACTGTCTATAACTGAAATTTGGCCATCTTTTGTAGAATTTTCAGTAGAAAACTGAAATTACAGGGTTGCAGGGTAAACTAGATAAATACCTGTATTAAGGAAGCAAACAGTACAATGGCAGGTTGGATGACAGGCTGCGGAGCGCGTTACTGGAGTTTTTCTGATCAGGTGGCGGTTGGGAAACTGGAACAGTTGACTTGGACGTTGTTTTGCATGGGAGCACGGGATGCAGCACATTACAGTGAAAACGACACTTTGTTCATTTATTTAACAAAACTGAGGTTGACAGGTTTTTCTTTGGATTTATCAAGCGGATGACGCAAGCGGGATGTGACGTTTTGTCGCTTGTGGAGGGTGGTAAGCAGTTTGTATCGCACCGCTTTTGAGGCTGGGTGGTTTCGGGCCAGGGGCGACCGAGCATATAGGCTGTGCGACGCGTGGCAAAGGTACGAGCTGAAAACCGCCTAGTGATCGCGAGTTAAAGCACGGTCACCAGGGGGGCATGATATCATCGTCAACCGTTGGATGAAAAGGGAGTGATCGGATGACGGACGGGCGTTGGGGACAGCAGAACTTTATTTGTAGTGGGCCAGATGTAATTAACAATGTTTTAATCATATCGGGGTCAATACGATTGGTCGGGGGTGGTTATTAATTAACCTGGAGGGTTAACTAATCCTGTATAGTGTGGCGGGGAATTAAGTCTCTTAACGAATTATAGATTAACTCGTTAATCCTTCACTAAAAGGTGATTATGGCTGTATTCAACCAAGGGCGCGATATATAAAATGTCAAGGATTTGTATAGTTAAATACTATGGGAATGGGTTAACGCTTTTTCTAGATTTATATACTATGCGTTAAAGTTAATGTGACAATGAAATGAAAAGCGCCAAGTTAAAACATTTCATGTATATATTCAAACTTAGGCTAAAGATGAAAAAGGGGTTTTTTTAGGTGATGTTATGTGTTTTCCTAAGTAAAGTAGGAATTTCACTTAGGAAATGAGTTTATGAAATCAAATGAATGGTTTATGGATGATTCTAAGTACTTAGGCTCTTAAATCATTGGCCGAGGGTCCGGTCCCTCCAAAAGTCAGAGAAATGCTCTGAGCCCCTTTGATTTTTAAAGACCATAATACTTTAGGGGAAATTAGTGAAATCTTTAAGGGAAAAATTTGAATGGAAGTTAATTATTTGACCTTGTCTTGCTTGAACTGCGTCAAGTGTAATTTCTGTTTTGCACTTGTGATAAAAGTAAAAGTTAACACATTTAGAAGCATTATTCATCACAAGTAATTCTGCCACATCATCTAGCTACCCTACCTACTTTAGCCTGACTTTTTTACTTCTTTATTAGGGTGCACTTAAACTAGCAAACCCTTATCAATCTTCTTTTCTTTACATAGCACGCCTATCTAAGTATACACTTATTACATCAAAGCGCCCAGATTAAACTGTTGAGCTCCCTTTTATTTACTCTACCTATCTACCTATCTGCCAAGATTACACTGTTTGGCCAAATATTTATTTTCTATTCTACAACATGAAACTGAAAAATGAATGAGCCAAGTTTAAACAGTTTGACTCTTCATAAATTGTGGCAAACGTTTAACAAGATGCACACAATTGCTTATTACAGAAAATGAAATAGTAGTGGCATTTAGACTTGCACACTTTCTTGGTCTATTTTTGTTTGGAGTTCATCTCTTTCACTTTTTTTATCATTTTATTCTTTTTACCCTTTGATATTTCTTTTAGGGTATACCCTCTTTACATTTTTTAAATTTTTTTATTTTTTGAAAATATGGAAAACCTTTGCAACAAGAAAAGGTATAAAAATATTACAGAGCTCATCAAGTCAATCATGAAATATGACACCTATTGGTATAGGAGCATAACACTGGCTCCACTTGGGGATGGCTTTTCCTGGTGGAAATTCAAGAACAGCAGGTCAGATGGCCTTCTAAATGACTTTGACTGTGCTCTGAAACTCCTTCTGCTAGTTTCTTTATTGTATGTATGACAGTAACACTTGTGAAGCTTAGGGCCTTCTCTTTGGGCTTCAACTGCAACAAGTTACCATCCAATCCAACTGTGACATTACCAAGGATATAATATGTACATGTTAGAATCAAAATACATTATCAAGTTAGATCAAAGTAATGTTTCAGCATCCGACCATTAACTGGCCCCTCTTCTGTTTCTATACCATCTAGATTCTTTAGATAATAATTATTTTTCCCTTGTAAGGCTTGGATAATAAAAGGTTCTTTCCATAGGAAGTCAAACTTCCCATGTTTTCCGTTGTCTTCTCTTCTGGAATCCCACCTTAGAACTTTTTCTCCAAGGTAGAAATCTTCTGCCTTGGTTCTTTTATCAAATATTTTCTTAAGTTTCTCTTGTAATACTTGGGATCTTTGATACACTTCTTCTCTGGTCTGATTTATTCTCCTTTGAATGTCATTTGGTTCCACTTGAGCTTCCTGAAGTAATTTCATTACAGGAATTCCTAAAGATGAAGGAAATACAACCTCCATGCCATAGACTAACTCATAAGGACTAGTTCCAATAGATTTATTTGTAGTGAATCTGTCTGCCCATAGTTCATTAGTAAGTTTCTTGTGCCAATTTTTCTTGTTCTCTTCCAATTATTTCTTAATAATATTAATTAGGCTTTTATTGGAAGACTCAGCGAGACCATTACCGTGGGGGTAATAGGCTGTAGAATGGCCTAAATTGATATGGTATTTGTTACAAAAACTTATCATTCTCTTGGATTCAAAGGTAGTAGCATTATCAGTTATGATCTTTTCAGGACAGCCAGATCTAGACAATATGTTGATTTCTAAGAATCCTATAATAACGATATCATTGGCTTGTCTAGAAGTAATGGCTTCTATCCATTTGGTAAAATAGTCTGTGTCAGTTAGGATCCATTTATGTTGGCTAGAAGAGGGAGGATGGATTTCTCCAATGAAATCCAAACCCCATTATTGGAAGGGCTTTTCAATGGAAATTGGTCTCAAAGGTAAAGGTAATAGCTTCCTCTTTCCCTAAAAAATTTGAAATTTATGGCAAGCAATGACAAATTTCTTTACATCAGCGAACAAGGTTGGCCAATAAAATCCAGCCCTTAGGATTATGTCTACAGTTGATTTCTAGTAAAGGTGTCCACCACAGTTTCCTGCATGAAATTCTTTGAGAACCTTGTCAGCTTCTTCTTTTAATAAACAATTCAATAGAATTCCTTCATGATTTTTCCAAAAGAGAGCATTATCTAAAATACAAAATTTTGAAGCTTTCATCTTTAAAAACCTTTTCTTTGTTCTGGATAACTCTGGAGGAGCCTGCAAGTTTAATAGTATATAAATTATATCAGCATACCAAGGCGAATCTAAGAAGGCCTGACTGATTTGTGGAGTCGTCATCTCCTGTTCATTATCCAGTTCATTAATATTTAGGACTTGGAAATTTGTTACAGTCATGAGCTTTTCCAAACCCTGTCCCTTTATAAGCTTTGTCTGTTTTATTTCAATATCATACTCCAATATAGTAGCTATCCATTTACCTCTTTTGCCCTCAATTCCATCTTGAGTCAAGATGTCTTTGACAATAGCATTTGGTACATAGGCTATTACATGGGAGTACAATATGTAGACTCTAAAATCTTTAATAGCTTTTACAAGTGAATAAGCTTGTTTTTCCGTGATTTTGTACTTTAATGGTGCATCCTTTAGTGCTTTACTAAAAAAAGCTATGGGTTTCTCACATCCTTGATCATCCTTTTGTAATAACACGGCTACTATGGTGTGTTCTGATGCAAATGAAAATATTATAAAGTCTCTATCAAACTTTAGACTTGTAAGGACCGGTGTTCTAGTCAAAGCCATTTTAATTTCTTCAAATGCTTGTTTGGCTTCTACTGTCCATTCAATCTTTGAATCCTTTTTCAACATATTATTAAACAAACTAATCAATTCAGATAAATTAAATATAAATCCTCTCAAAAAGTTAATCTTTCCTAGGAAAGCTTGAAGTTCTTTGACATTTCTTGGATGGGGTATTTGCAGGATAGCTTCTTTTCTAGCATGATCAATTCTAATGCTATCTTTAGAAATGATATGGCCTAAGAGTTTGCCTTTCTCAAGATCAAATAAGGACTTCTTAGGATTTAGAGAAATACCATATTTTCTACATTTCAAAAACATTTGTTTTAGATGATCCAAATGTTGTTGATCTGATTTTAAAAACACAATCAGGATGAACCAGAATCTGGTTATAGCCTGAGAACCCATCCAAAAGTGAAATCCTAGAAGCACCTACCACCCTTTGTAAAATATGATCCATCTTTGGTAAAGGGTAATTGTCCTTCAAAGAAACTTTATTTACATTTCTTAAATCAACACATAATCTAATTTCTCCAGTCTTTTTCCTAGTAGGTACTAAATTAGATATCCACTCTGAAAACCTGATAGGAGAAATTATCCCTGCTTCATACATCCGTTTGATTTCTTTTTCAATTAAGGGAAGCAGTATAGGGTTAATTCTTGTGAGTTTTTGTTTGAATGGTTTTTTGGTTTTCCTTCAGAGGAATTGTATGTTGAATTATGGAGGTGTCATAAGATTTCAGGTCTTCATAGCTCGAGGCAAAGACATTCTGGAATTCTTTCATTAGTTCAACATATTTGAGTTTTTGGTCAGGGGCCAAAGATTTGGATAATTTTATCATTTTCGGATTTTCTTCAGTTCGCAAGATGTAATATTCACTGTCTACTTTTAAGAGTTCCATCTTGGGTTTCTTTGGAATATCATTGAAATCAAAAACATCTTCCAAAGGAGTTAATCCTTTGGGCAAATGATTATCCTTCAAATTGATAATTTTAGATTCTCCTTCAATAATTTCATCAATATCCATTTCTTTAAGATCTTGCATTTCTTTATTGGTAAATTTTGTTGGGTGAAGCATTTGTGTTGCACTTTCAGCTGAAATGTCTGTTTCTATCTGATTTGTTTGATAAAACTCATTAATTGTATCTACATCTATATTAGTGCTGGCAAATTCTTCCTCTAAAGTTAAAAAATTGTTGATCTGCTTGTCACTGTCAAACACTTGCCAGTTCTTTAAATTATCAGGTATGGCTGGTCTGTGTCTGATCTTAGCTGTGAACTGATGATTGGGCTCAAATGGTAATTTACAAGTGCTGGAAAAAATTGCCAGGCTATGAGCTTACAAGTTATGTTTTCTTGGGATTTTGGCAAGCTGAGTTTCCAAAAATGTATTGAGAATCTCTATCATTGTTCCTCTGTAATATCTCAATCTGGGATCATTTGTTAGAAACTTCCCTTTGATCTGTTGAATGATTAAATCAGAATCTTCTAGGACACATACCCTGGTTGCCCCTAATTTTTTAACCAGCTTAAGACCTAGCAACAGAGCTTCATATTTTGCCATATTATTGGTGCATTTAAAGTTTAGTCTGTAAGCATGGCCTTCAACATGATCATTCTCAAGGTTGTGCACCCAAACTCCTACTCCTGCTCCTAATTTGTTAATTGAACCATCAAATTCTAAATACCAAAGAATCTCATGTTCATAATTGCTGTCAGAAGTCTCAGGAATCTATTTAATAGGGAGATCTGGTTCTATAGTTTCTTCAGGTTTCTCTAGGATGTCTGATGTTTCATTGTTCTTAGAAATTTCTTGGATTTGAACACTAGACTTTTCATTTGAAATTTATTTTTGTTCTGCTGCTAAAACTTCTACTTCGTTTGAGGGATCACTTTCATCATTATAAAGAATGAAAGAATCCATATCAGAGTGTAATGAGTAGATAGGGAAATTTTGGGGTTTCTCTTGACTACTTACCACATATTTCATTAAAGTTTCTCTGTATAGTTTTTTAGGTTTACCAAATACTGAAATAGTAGCATAGGACATGTCCAATTGTAGAGATCTTTGTAGTTTTGCACCCCAAGAGCTAGACAAAAACATGTCATACTTTGGGGGAATATCAGCCACTACTATGTCTATTAATATTCTTTTGGCAAAATATTGAACAAGTGATACACAAAAGTTTTTGATTAATCCTAGACATCTGACCTGCCTTGAATCAAAAGAAAAGAGATCTTTCTAAGGCCTGGTGATGTCTAGGTCTAGTTTCTCCATTACGGATTTAGGCATTAAGTTATGAGAAGCACCAGAATCAAACATGGCATTATGAAGTATTTTATCATGTATATTCAAACTTACATAAAAAGGAGAGACTCCTCCATCAACTATTTTTCCATTTACTTCAGGGCCAAAAATCAATTCAAGTTGATCATCAAAAACATTTACTGAGTCTTCATTCACAAAGATTTGGAGTGACCTATTGATTTGGCTTCTGTAGACATCATGTTTAGATAATTGTGATAATGGAAAAGCTATTTTTAATTTGCCTACTTCAGTCTCAACGTTAAAAGGTTTTTCAGTCTGAGTTATTATATTTCGGACAGTTGGATTCTCTTTTTCTACTGTATTTTCTGTGTTTCTCTCCTTTTCAGGAGTGGGGTTATGGGCTGAAGTTGTTTCCAAATCAACTTCTGGAGGTTCTTCTAAGTTTCCTTTGAGAGGAATAGAAGTGGAGGATTGTCTATTATGTGGTTGATTATCAGATACATCTTCAATAATTGGGTTATTTGGATTAGGGTTTGTTCTTGAAAGAATATGTATAGGGGTGGTATTGATCTTACCTTTGTTAGGATGCTTTGTATCTTTCTGTCTGTTTATTTCAGGGACATCAATCTTTCTGCTCCTCAGATTATATTGTTTTTGGACTTCATAAATGGCAGTATCATATCCCTCTCTGAAGTCAAATGATTCACGTGACTGAGTTTGGAATTGTTTAAGAATATGAGCTTCTTAATCCTCTTGGGTCAAGAAAACTTGTTGTTCATTGTTGAGTCCCATAAAATTAATTTGAGTGTCTTCTGTTGGTTCATCAGAAGTGGAGGCTTCAGCATAATTTTCGTGGAATGGGGGCCTAATGTTTTGGTCAGCTCCAATTTTTCCAGTGTTAGGGTTTTGGTTCTTCCTAAAATTTGGATTTCTACCAGTTTTGCTTGGTTGACCATCCCAATGTGATTTCTTCTCAATCGTTTCTACACTATCTCCCAGCCTATCCACTCCTGTAATAATAGCATCTAATTTCTGTTCAAAGGCCGAAGGTTCTTCTTTCAAAGGTATCCTCCTTCCAGCTCTGGCTCTAGCTCGTTTAGATATCAGGTTCGCTTCAACACTGACAGTTATACTTTGCATATCTTCTAAGGTTTGAGGAGCTCTTTCCCTAAGTTGGTATGCCATATCAGAATCAAATCCATCAGGGAATTTGAACAATGTCAAATCTGGAGGAGGTCTAAGATTTTGAGGGATAGCATTGTAAACATTGTTGAACCTAGTGCAATAACCTTGCACTGTTTCTTATGTACCTCTTTTCAGGTTTTCATATTCTGATAAAATGTGGAGAGAGTCTTTTTTCTTTTCCCATCTATTCAAGAATGTCTGATAAAGAGCTTGTAGGTCATTGATATTGTTTGTAGGGAGGGCCCTAAACCAAGTTCTAACATCTCCAGTCAAAATTTGAACAAATACTCTCATTCTAACATCATCAGCATCAACCTCATATATTTCAAAATAGTCGGTCATTTTCTTGGCATGTTGTTGAGCTGTGTAAGTGTCGGTGCCATCAAAAGAAATGATTTTACTCTGATAGTCTTGGGGCATAGCCCTTGGGTTGGCAGGTAAGTGCATAGGAGTATACATGTTTGCCATGGTTGTAAGTATGGATGTGACAACTGGTGGGGTAGGGATAACAATGGGAATATGAGTTGTGGATAGAGGGGTGGAAGGGGTAACTTGAGGTTGGGAAGTCTGAGGTTTTGATGGTGAACTTGGAGAAGCAGTAGTGATCACAGAAAGGTATGGTGTTCTTTCAAAGGTAAGCTCAAATTTAATGGAGTTCTGCAAATGTCTATCAAGATGTGAAGTTACAACTTCAAGTTGTAAGTTTTCAATAAATATTGGATCATGAACTGTGTGGGCTAACTCAGATTCCGAAAAGGTTACAAATAAGGAGGTTTCAAAAAACTCATCAAAAGTTTCGTCCTCAAGGTAAATCCACTTTACAGGACAGAATCTTGATCTGTATAAAGGCTGAGAACTAGTAGAACTTTCTTGGCTCTCTTGTCTTCTAAGAATCCTAGGAATCAGATTAGGATTTTCAAATATAGGTGGAGGATTTGGATCGAGATTAGATCTGGTAAAATGAATCCTTTCTAAAGCCAGGTTTCTAGGTGTATTTTTGGTTTTTTCTCTAAATGGGTTTTAACAATACAACTTCAATAGTCTCTTTAAGAAGCTTTAGATATGGGATTGGAACTTTCTCAAAGACTTATTTGTTCAGAGGAACTGATCAAGTATTTGGAACCAAATTCCAATCTATAGCTTGTAGCCTACTCAAAATGACATAGTCTCATCCATCCAACAATAGGGTAAGCAAAGGGTGTTGTCTCCCCTTGCTTGCCCCTTGTTTTATAGGAGGCTTCATAGGTGACACTTGGTAGTTCATGCATAATTAATTATTTTTATTAATTCAAAAGTTTGATTATTCAGCCACCCATGTGTCACCCTATCACCAACGCTCTCCAAAGTTATTTGCTTAAATTTTAATTCAAAAATAATCTTTTTCCTCACCCCAACAAAACTCCCAATTTCTTATCCTAGCTGTCTCTTGATCCCCATTTTCTACTTCTTAATTTGTGTTCATTACTGAAGTCAACTAATTAGTCTCTAATTTAGTCCTCTAACTACCTCCTAATTTATTTCACTTTGCCTCTTAGATGGATATTCTTATGTTGGCTCTTACCACATGGAGGTTCTCTAAATACCTCAAATTTTAATTTATTAATATTTTCTTTTAATTCACCACCCTCTTCTCTTAATGAAGTTTAAGATTAATTTTTATAATTACTCTATGTCCGTCCTCCCCCCTTTTACCTAATTAAATTACTTATGTGCATTATCAACCTAATATTTTTCAACATGGGAAGGGTATAGTCCTCAAGGTAAAATATTTTAATTTCTTCCTATTCTCCCTTTACCCCAAGTTTTATTCTTGATTTAATTGCCTTGGTTTGAACCTCATTTACCACCTAATGTGAATTTGTAGGATTTTCATATCTTGGTTATATTTATTAGTTTTTTTTAATGCCAACAGTGCCAAATTGGTTGTGCCCTTCAAGAACTTCACTACGAAGTTTTAAGGGTGCCACACCTAACAATTTATTTGTGATGATAAGGATGCCAATTCAGTTGTGCCCTTCAAGAACATCCCTTGAAGTTCCAAGGGTGCCACGTCGTTTGCCTTTCAAGCAGCTAGTGGCTATGAGGGGAAAATCTAGGTGCAACAACAGAGGTCACTATCATCTCGTTTTTCTTGCTATAGTGAGAGTAATGGTGTTGAGGATAAAGTAATCTACCTTGATGCATGCCCCCCAGTGATTCTCAAGACGAAGGTATCCTGACCCTTCCAACCCAAGTCACAACAGGAGTGTTTGTGGGTGAAATCAGGGACATTCTCCAACCCCTCCCATATAGTTCCATCCAATTATACAACCATATCACCCATGTGTGAGTCATTTTGCCAAGAAAATAACTTGTGCCTACAATCACTAAAATGTCATTAGAATTTAAAACAAGATTCAATTTGAACTTTAAAATTTCAAATACAAAATATTCACTTCCATCAAACCAGATGTTGTTGACTCATCACATGCAAGTGCATCTGGTGATTTCCTATCATACTTGAAAATATTCAGTAACAAAGTTTCTCAGTGTTAGTCATTGTCATAATCGTATCATCAACATGATCTAGTCATTCACATTATTGTTCATCGTGAACCAAAAATAATGTAAGTAGCCAACATAAGGAACACATCCATAACATCTATCATCATCATAACATCAATAGAAAACATACATATCCATCAAAGTTGTCATCATCATAACATCTATTAGCGCCTAGATTTACCTCAGGCTGAGAAAGGTATCATCCAAGGCCAACATCAAACCACGTTTAACCTGGTAGCTAGCCCTACCAGGTTGGGAGAGGGCTTTCTCCAAGTCAATCTCAGAAAATTATGATCACTAAGGCTTAAGATGACCGATATAGCTAATGATATTAGGCTAGGTATAGGTACAAAGAGTTTGATTGAACAAAATGATATTTTTGTGGGCTCTAATGGAAAGGCAAATCTTGGGTGCAGGGAATGAGACTCAGTCTTGCAAAGATCTCAATGGGGCAAGGTCGACAATTGTATTTGGCACTCTAAATCAAGTTAGATGGAGGGATTAAACAGAGGAGGAGTTGAAGAGGGCAAGAGAAGCCATGGATCCTCTCCAAACAGCTGAAAACATCAAGAAACTAAAGCAAACCTCAAGTAGAGCACTGCAATTTCAATATATTCTACTTACACTCTTGTTTGATTTAGCTGAGAATAAATAAGAGAGAAAATGACATACATAACACATAAGTAATTCAAAAATACATAAGAAATCACTGTACCAAAACAAAATGCCATAGGGATCCCAAAGACTGCTGCAAACCCTGGTCTTAATTCGTTAGCCAAAATACTGATATGAGTGTACAATGAAGCTCCTTACTTTCTCAAGAGTCCAACCATGCTAATGACTGAAAAAACACATAATATAGACAAATCATAGATCATCCTAGCCTCTAGGGGTCGAGCTCACATGTTTAGGAGCTGATCTAACTTATTCTAAACTAGGAACTAGAAATCAGGCAGTGGAACAACATGCCTCTAGAAACAAGGGAACTAATTCATTCAGTTTCAAACAACTTTTTAACAGATGAATCTACCTTAATAAGTGAAAATTTGACATATTTACATCATGATCCATCTATGTATATGAAATTACATCACGGTTTTGACATTAAGAAAGTGAAAAAGTCAAACTGGCCAAAGCTAGGCGAAAAACAGAGCAATACTTGGTCAAACTTGCCAAATTTCCTCTATGCGTTGCACCTAATTCTCTATGGGTAGCGCCTGTTTGGAACCAATTTTGGAAGCCTTCTCAGTGTCAAAATTAGTTCCAAGTGTGCCTACTGGAAATTTCCATCTATCTAATTTCCAACCCAAGTGGAATTTTTCAATTTGGCCTTCATTTGCCTTGTCAAAAATCAAATCTCCCAAGACTGCTTCCTGTGTGTCAAAATTGGGGCAGTAAGGTCATTTTTTTAGTGTTTTGACCTTTTTGAGGGCTCAAAACCTGCCCAAATTTCTTGGCCATTGGTAGGCAAGCATATGTTTTCATGCCAAATCCACAAATGTTGATTTTTTGTGATTTGGAGCCTCCTGGCAAAAGCGAGCGGCACGTGGCGCAGCGCATAGGGCAGAAATTCCTTTTTTTTGTGCCAAAATTTTCCAAAATGCAAACAATGCCCCAAAGTTTTTTAAATTTGGGCTGAGTGCTCTCCATCAAGTGTTTTGTTGGGCCAAGGAAGCCTCAAACAAGATCTGAAGTTTATCTTGCGCTTTTTGCCTTCTCAATCTCTTCTTCAATTTGGCCTTCAAGCTCTTGATTCTAGCTTGGCACACCATATTCCTTGACAAATAATGATATGCCATGTTTCTCAACATATTATTATCATTGATGGCTTTCTCCAACCTCCTCTCCAAGTGGATATTAGTCCTCTCCAACTAAGACTCACGATGCTTGCTAATGTGTGAGTTTCCTTGATGAGTATGAAGAGATTTAAGTGTCTTTGATCTTTTGCTGCCAAGTGTATGAAAATGTATGAGGGGCTATGAAGGGAGAGGGTAAGAGGGGTTTTGGGAATTTTTTTGACTAGAATTTCGGGAATAGAAGTGTTTTAGGGACAGGTTTTAGGCTTTGGGATAGAAATTAGTGTTTGGGAACATGTAGCTAGGGTTTGGGATAATGAGAATTAGGGACATAGTGTTAATGAGAATTAGGGATATGGGGTTACGTAATGGTTTTATGAAACTGGAAAATAAATCAGGGAAGGAGTGATGAAGTAGACTTGACAACAAAAACTCAAACTGCAAACCCTAAGCAGTTGTTTTTAAGGAAACATTGCAAGGAGATAGGGTTTGAAAAATTTCTCACTAAATCACCATAAACACCAAGGTAACTCATTCATTGGTCATGGGAGAAATGTTAAATTACTTGAACACAATAATATTGAGCAAATTTTTCAATTTGGGAGAGTTTTTGAGTGAAATCAGGCTTCCAGCTTTATGCGTCACGCCACAAACCCAATGTGTCGCGCCACCAAACCCAATGCGTAGTGATTTTTGCAGGAGACGTTTGGAGGCCTTCCCAGTGTCTAAATTGAGCACACGATAGCTATTTGGAACGGTTATTGAGTATAATTTCCAACCCAACTTGAATTTGTCAATTTGGGGTTTAGTTGCCCTATAAAAAATCAAATCTCCCAAGACTGGTCAAAATGTGCAAAATGAGGCTGCCTAAAGGCAGAGTGTTGTTGCATTCAACTTTGGAAGGTCTTCCTCAACTCCAAATTGAGCTTAGGATAGCTCATGGGAAAGAACGTTGTCTATATTTATCATTTGACTCATCACACAAGTCATTAGGCCAACCAAGCTAGGAGAAATCTTGATTTTCCCAAGGTCACTTCAGAGGTGCATCAATTCTCCCAAGGCAACTGTAGTTTTGAAATTTCCCTAAAACCATGATGCATGTGTAACACTTGAAAGAGGTTTTCCTTCCTTGTCCTATTTTGGACAAAACCCTCTCTCGTTTTTCCAAAATTCATCTTTTATTGCTCAGAAACATCATTTGAGTAAAACCTATCCCGATGTGTGGAACAGGGGATTTGTCGAAATGAAGTGAAATGAAGGGGATAAAGGGCTTATAAATTCTTGAGAAAATTTTTATGAAGTAGGGAGGGATGCTAGGGAGTAGGGGAAAGTGGAATTTCAAAGATTGAGTGAGGGGAGGAGGTCCAAAAGGGCAAAACACAGGCCTAGCCTAGACAATTGTCAAATTGTAGAAAGAAACTAGGGTTTGTACGAAAATGAGGAATTCGGGGGATCTCAGTGATGAGAAGTGTTTAATAAGATACATTAAGGATAGGGGAAGGTGTATGAACATCCAGATACATTTTTTACTAATGATTTGACCATCCAAGAGAAATTACCTTCAAAACCCTAGCAGAGGGAAATGAACCTTACCTAGGTGCAACTAAAGCATGAACAAGGTGTAAAATTACCCATTGGAACCTGACATGATGATGACATCCCTCTAAATGATGGTACACTCAGCTGAATGGTGACATGGACCGACATTTGGACAACTTTGAAAGGAGTAAAAGTAAACCCTAGACCTAATACCTAGTGACCAAATTTTACTTGAAGACTCACTAAAATGACAAAATTTGACCTTGACACCTTAAAATCACTTTGTAAGAGCATGTTTGATCACTGGAGGAAGGCTGCAAAGACTGACACTAACAACATCAATAGAAAACATGCATATCCATCGAAGTTTTCATCATCATAACATCAATAGAAAACGTACATATCCATCAAAGTTATCATCATCATAACATCAATAGAGAACGTAGATATCCATCAATGATATCATCATCATAATATCAATAGAAGACATACACATCCATCAAATCTATCATCATCCTAACATCAACTAGGAAACAAACATAACCATCACATCTACTAATAGTAGATTCAAGTGTCTGCATCCTCATCCTGAGGTCCTCAAATAATAATGTGTGCCCCTTAAGGCTAAATCAATGTCAATGTCATATCAAGGTTAATCAACTAGACCAGGGTAATAAAATACACCCCCTCTTAATATTAGACTCTATCCTGAAGTCCTAGGAATAGGTAAGGAAAATGGTGGCGCATCTCTTCGACGCCCTCCCAAGTGGTTGAACTAGGACTATAATTTTCCCACTGGACCTTAACCTGGTCCATTAATCGTCATCTAAGCTGTAGAGTTTGTTGGTCTAGTATGCAAATTGGTTCGGCCATCATTGTGCCCTCGTCCAAAATTAGCAAATGACCCAAGTCAGTAACATGCGAATGATTTGAAATATAATGATGCAAAATTGAAACATGGAACACATCATACATACGTGGTAGAGATGGATGTAAAGAAAGCCTTTATGTCATCAACCCTTTTCTTTCTAAGATTTCCAAAGGTCCCACAAATCATGGGGAAAATTTTTCTCCCTTCCCAAAATTTATGGAGCTTTTTTTTGGGGCCTTACTCTTAAAAATGCCCTATCTCCTACTTCATAACTTCAATCCGTAGGGTGAGCATCACCATATCTCTTATATCGATCGTGTGCTTCTCTAAGCCTCCCCTTAATAATTAGCTTGAACCAAACTATTTATTATTCAACAATAAGGAAGTTGTAGGCAATCTTAATCATCTTCATGCTCCATAAGGAAATTTATGTAGCATTTCCTTCACTCTTAATCAAAAACCCCTCTTTCTTAGTGGGGAAATAATATATAAGAAAATGAATTAGTTAGGAAATCACTTTCAACAATATATAGGAAAATTGCTTGGCTTGGAAATCACTAGAAAATTAAGTGTCCCCACTTTTCAACTTCTCAAATTAATTTATCCTCCCTTTTCTTTTTTATATTTTTACTTTATAGAATTAATAATATTATATATTTGTAAATACTTTTCCTAACAACTTTATATTTCATATATTTGCCTATCAATCATAAGTAGAGATTTATCATGATGGCATAGCCCCTTCACACCACCAACTTGTTCTCCTTCCTGGTTTATAGCCTCGAAACACGTTGGTGTTCATCAATACTCTTTGTCTTTGTATAAACCTTATTCAGACACCACTCCACCCACTAAATATCACACAACAAATTTCAAATTATATATATTTCAATTTAATATCATATAAATATAAATAAACTTGGTATCATATATTTGAATATGATATGACACCAACATAAATAAATATAGGTAATTAGTAATTGTAGACGTCTTCCTCTAGCCTCCACATTCCAAGTGTATTTTTTAACATAAATACAATGAAAAATATTTAATATAAATCGGTATTATATAAATTCAATATAATATGATATAAATCAAGCATAAGTCAATGTGGATACCATGTTCCCCACAAACGCGCTTTCCGACTCAAGTGGGACGTCATAATTTTAACTTTGTTTTAGGAGTTGTCTTTAGTGCGATTTTTTGGACTTTCCTGTGCCGGAATCCAGTGGAAAATTTTGAGGTGAAATCTTGATTTGTGTTAATTTTTTTATTTTTTTGACTGTATATATGGATTTAGCACCCTATAAAATACCTAAGGCACTTTGATTGCGCAAGATTACCCATCAAACTTGTGATTTCAGTAAATTCCCGCCGGATTTTAGAGAAATTTGACCGAAAAACCCCACCATAAAAGCTTCCAAAAAGTCACGCTAAAGACAACTCCTTTGTCTTATAATATCACAAATATGGTATTTATGACATTAAGAAAAATGTAAGTGACTGTGTGGACACAACTTATTATGACCCACGCACACCTGCCTTTCAAGTGGCCACTTGCATTTTAACTCTTTTTTTTAAACAACAAATGAAGCGAATAATAGAGATTAAAGGCATGTTGTATAGTTTGTTAAGTCGCACTTGCATTTGTCATATGTTTTCATCCACATTCACTTGGTTCTAATCAACTTTACATTTCGCTTTCATGTTTCTCATGGTGACATTGATTGCCATAACAAATATTAGAGTAGCATTTGTACCAAAAGGGTACAAAAATATGTAGATAAAAGTGTAGATGAATGTAGAGTGACGTAGAGGTAGCACTCTAGGAACAAATATGTGGAAGTGGAAGGCATGAGAAATCAAGAAGCTAAAATATTGCTAAGTGGCATTTATGGATAGTCAATGTAATGTTGAATGTCCCAGTAGTAATTCTACTAGGTTTTATGCTCTTGGGAAATTTTGATTAGCATTTTAAACTTTATTAGCTTGTAGCATCTACTACACAACCCACTTTTTGTCTAAATGTGTAAAACATATATTATAGATATTATTAAAATTAATGGTTAAAGGAAGCATCATACATAAACTTTTCAAACAAAATCATCATAATTAAAATCACAACTAATTAAAGAAACAATCAATAACACTCACCTTCCTTCGAATGACAAATTGACTAATATAGGAGAAATCTCTTTACTTTTATTCATTCAATCATGCAATTAAGATATCAATATTTTTTTAAAGTCAAATTAATGATTGTTTTTCCAATGATACCTATGCCATTTTCAAAGGAGGGACTGGCCACCTTAAGTTTGGACTTCAATATTTGTAATGGTAAAAAATAATCGTATTATTTATTGTTTGATATTTCACATATGACGTAATCCCCCTTCGTTCACCATGTTGTAAATCTTCAATTTTATTAGCAACTACCATCAATACTTTAAAAATAAACATATGCCACTCCTTGCTAGGTGGCCTGACAATGCCTACTACACCTTCTTACAGACTTGATTTACCTTCATGATCCATGTTATGAAATTTCAATGTTGTCCAACTATTATTAGTACTTTAAAAATAAATATATACCACTCCTTTCTAGTGGATACCTAATGATACACACTACATAGAGATAAATAAATGAAATGTCAACTACATAGAATGTAATCATCACTTGCAATGAATGTGTTCGATGTAGTATAGGGCTTATAAATATACCAAGATTTAATTTGTCAATCTAGAAAGTTCGTGAACTTCAAGACGCAGCACTGGAAATGCCAGAGAAAGCCCCCAGCAACCTGCAAAATAAATGCTAGTCTATCTTCATGGAAAATTTTAGGGGCTAATGTTCGCCCAGTGGGCTAATTTTCCATGATTTTTCCAAAAAAAAAATCGCCAATTTCCAATTTTTATAAAAGATGATTCGCCCAAATTTTAGAATATAAAATTATTTTACCTTAAAAATCGCCAACATTATATAGAGACTATATATAAAATCATTATAAATTTGAATAGTTTTGCAAATATATCAATAAAATTTTTATAGTTTGCATATTAGGAATTAGTGAGATTCGCCAATGTTTTAAACTTCAAGAAAATTTTCCATCCTTAAAATTTTCCTTGTGACTATCTTGCATATTAATCTCATTAATACATGAAATCCTACACTAAAGAGAATTCAAGAAAACATCAATCCAGGCAATCAAAATCATACGGGAAATACAAGAAATCAATGCGAAAGGAAATTCTAATTACAAGAAAACAGAAGGGAAAACTGAACTAGAGGAGGCTTGTGATGGCTGAAACACTGGTTCAACGCAGCACAAGGAAGGGATATTCAGCTGCAAAAACTGTCAATGCATATGTGATTGACCTCCTGGGCATGATCTCGGCAACCAAAAACAAACCGATCCTCTAAAGAGCCCTAACATAGGACCTCGGGAACCAATAATACCCTCGGCGCCGCTTGACTGGCTGTACACAATCCATCCAGGGCATGGATCTCTCATCTGATGGCTATTATGCCCGAATCGGCCACTGGAGAGGTGATATTTATCTTACAGTTGGTCTCATCAGGACCATTCCCAATGTCGTACACCCTATCGATCTCCAACAAACCATCTCTGCCATCTGCGAGTACATCAACATGCATTGGACGGCAGCCGTTAAGGAGCTCACCGAAGAACACAGCCCAGATCCGAGTTTCCAGGCCTCTGGGGCGGCGTTGTGGCAGAAGGGAAACCTAATCGCTGACGGGGCTGGAGCAAGCAGACTACACAACATCTTTTCTATGGTAAGGGCAATTTCGTTTTTTCCATATCCTCCCTATATACCCGAACTTGTCCAAGCTGCGTTTGTAGGGCCAATGCACAGATCTGCCTATGCATGGCCAATGCAAAGGCCCGAATCAAGCATTCTTTCCATGGAAGACAGCCAGAGGTTCAGATCTGCCATCAAACCAATAGACCCGACACCCAGAAGAATGAACAGTCTTCAAAAAGTCCAAATCTGGGGGCACACAACTGTTAAGATACCCCCATGCCCTGACTCCTGGATCAGGATCAGGATTAGGATTAAGATCCAGGATCAGGTATCTGGACATTCCTGGCAACAGATCGAGGGCAACCTCCATTGGATTCAAATACTAGAGGGGTGGATCTCACCCAGTTATTCCTTAAAGCATCAGAAGGCAGACACCACTGCATAATCTTATGGAAGGGTAGCAGCATCCAGGATCTATGAAACAAAATACAGATCATACTTGGCATACCATAACAGAGTCAAAACCTGATCTACAAGGGACGCATCTTACAGGACAACTACACCCTTCAATATTACAATATAACTACAGACTCGACCATCATCATGAACCTCCATCTGTGAGGTGGATGTTCTGGAACCAGCTAAAAGAATATAAACTCCAAGAACTCAGGCTCTTTCAAGGATGTAGTCAGGAGAAAACGAAAAGCGCAAGCCAATCCCGCAACAGCCCCTGTACCTCCCGGGCCCTACATTGTTGAACAAAAAACCGAGAACCCTGCTTTCACCGTTGAAATGCCTGAGGTAAGCACTTTGTACTCAGATCTATACTCCCACTCAGTCATCTATAGATTTAATGGGTATTAGCCCAGATCTGGCGATCTACACCACTGGATCCATACTTCTTGGACACCAAATTGCGAAATTTACTTGTGTCCCAAAGGTTTTTTTATAGTAAGATTCAGCGCAGTACAGGAAAAGGAATCCATCCTTAATAAGGGGCCAAGGTTCTGGGGCATCGTAGGGCTCTTCATCACACCATGGTTTCCAGAATTCAATGCCAATACAATGGTGGTATCAAAACTGCCAGTCTGGGTCAGACTACACAACCTTTGAATACACTTCTGGAACCACAAGGTTTTAATCGCTATAGGGAATACCTTGGGGAAATTTCTAAATATCTATGAAGGCAGACTCATGAAGGGCATATTCACATTTGCCAAGATATGTGTAGAGGTAGACCTCGGCCAGGGACTACTAGAAAGTACATTATTGAACTTTAACAACACTCAATGGACACAATCCTTGGATTATGAAAACATAGCATTCCAATGCTGAGGATGCCTACAAACAGGCCACCTTCTCAGTGCTTGTCCACAAGCAAGAAACAACCCCAATCGGAACAAGCAACAATGAAGGAGGCCTAAAGGATGGCAGCAAATAAAGCCATTGGACGAAGAACAAGATGCAACAGACATTACAGAATACAAAGCAGATAAGGATGAACAAAATGCTCAACACAACACGCATGAGCAAGAGGAAGCCCCCAGTAATCAATTACAGCAACAAGATCTCAGGACAATTGGCAAGGAAATAGCTAGTAGAAAGAGAACGCATGGATCAGAAGGATCTGAATCAGACAAGGACTCTCCCATAACTATAACAGAAAATCAGCTCTCCATTGTAACTACTTCCCCCAACTCTGGGGGATGGCGAAAGGTGGAGAAAAAGAAAGGGAGAAAATAATAGGTCATTTAAATAATTCATTTTTTATTTTTTTGGTTTTTGTGAAAACCGGATCAGTATATGCATATGCTTTTAGCATCTGCAAAATGTAATTTTGTCTTATTAATAAAATTACGACTTTTTCCACGGGAAAAAGAGAAGGGAAAAATGAACTAGAAATAAATCAGTTCCAGCGTAATAACAAAAAGACTATAAATGTTGGAAGCAATTCAAAACCATTCTGCTTGCACTAGTTCTACCTGCACTAATTTTGCCTGTACGAATTCGGTGTAAAGTTAACTTGAAAGCATCAGCAACATAACAAGGAAATTTACTGTGTAAATGAACTCATGAAAGAAATTAGATTAATATGAATTTCTCGCCTTCCTTGTCTTGAAAATAAATCATGGAGAACTGTCCAGAAGTTAAAGGAAAGTAAATGTTATTGTTCGCAATTTGTTCTCATTAATATCGGCTCCACGGCATACAAGTAACATATGGTTTTTTGTAAGCATTGTTTAAATGAATATGTCAGTACCTCAAAACCATAATCACTCACATCATTTTCATGTTGTGGAATATAATTCAATTACAGTTTATCAACACATAAGTGGATCTTTCAAATAAGAACTATTGCAGGAATATCCCAAGTGTAAGCACAAATCTCAAGGACATGAATAATTTATTAATGCGAAAGATCAATGAAGTTTAGAGCTGAAAGGAAAACGTGGCAGCAAATCAAATGACATTAATTGAAGGCATAAAGAAACTGTAAATAAATCAAATTCACACAGCAAACAAACAAGAATCAAAATGCTATCTAGATTAAGGATGAGAGCAGTGTCAAGCTGGTCTAGCAGCCAACCCAGCCAGCTCACACCCTCTTTGAGTGCCTTGTTCACAGAAATTGAAGTCATTAGATGCAATAGATAATTAAATAAAACATGCAAGGAAATTTCTTCAATTGATTATTGAAAACAGTGTTTACATTATGCAGACATCACTCAACTCCAACAAGACTACATTGGGACAAATCTTCTTCCCGTCTGCGCGTTCCTCTCCTGCACACTGTTCCTGGCTAGATCGTTGTCTAATTAATTAACAAATTGACTGACTAATTGTGTTTTCTCCTGGAAATCTCTTATATAACATTAAATTACAAACTGGGCCTTTTTAATTAGCTGATTAACAAATATCAACTATTTTCTATGAATGAAGTTGATTTACAACTGAATGTCGAAACAGGGATGATTCTAGCGAATCATTCCTCTTTTCCCGGAACAGTGTTGTTGCTGGACTCCATGTAGGATGGGTGATATGCTGCATCATAACCATGTGGCATAGATGAGGACATGGCATTGCGTTGACTCCAGCGTTAATGTGGCTGATCTAATAACTCATACACGACGAAAAAGTTATCTCTCAGAGGCTCAGCTCACCAAAATAGTGCTTGAACACGTACACAACCCAGTGAATAAAGAGCAGTAGGTTGGCCGCATTGCAATATTTTCTTGAAGCCTTGCCTTCACTAGTTCTACTTCATTGAGATCCAGGCCTCTCTGAATTCGAGTCTTAATAGCATTTTCCATTAAATGGTAGCCCTCCTTGAACTTGTCAAGAAAACCAGCTACCAATCCGTCTACACAAATAAATATTGTTATGTTGAATGAACATGTGAGCAATTCTCCTCCGTGTACTCAATCGCAGTAACAATGTGTTTGAATGCAAGTCCGAGCAAAGTGTTGCCGACTAGAACAACAGTGATTGTCCCTCTCATTTTCTCAGAGTTAGCTGTATCCATCACCAATTTTCATTGGGTTACGGACATTGTTTCTAATATTTCCATCCCACGAGCAATGGGCATGAATAATTCCACACTGCCCCCGACAATTTCGTAGCATGAAATGCACAGTATTGAAGGCATGAAATTTCTGTCATGACAATAATTCAACGCATCCCTAATGCTTGCCCCTTCAGGTATGTCGTGTCCAACTTTGGCACATCATCACCATCTACAAAACACTGCAATATTGACCCGGCATCAACTACTTCGATATGAAATATGTGACAATCAGAGTTTTATAACCAGTGAAAATAGTCCATTTCCTGCAGCAATCAATAACACGCAGAGATAGCAGAAATATTATCATAGGGTTGCTAATAACATTTTCCACAATCCGATCCCCATGAACTGGAGGGTTTGAGTACAGGTATCGAGAATGTAAGTTCAGTCCAGGAGTGTAGGAAGCCCACTGTAACTAGTGCAGGAATCCTAATGCATGGTGTAGGCAAGTAAGTGCAATGGTGCAAGCATGTGAATGCACTGGTGCAGGAATGTCCCAAAGTATAATAAAACCAGTTTTAATCTTGCAACATACAAGCCTTAATTAAACTCTCATTAATGCTATTTTAATCCTGTTAAAACAAAAAAGTAACAAATACTCTTAGAAAATAATCATTTAGTCAATTGACAACATTAGATAAATGAATAAAAATAAGACAAAACTGAGATCCAACATCCCCCCATGCTGACCATATTGCATGTCCTCATGCAAGGAATTCTGGTACTGTCACTTCCTTGCAAAAAAACAAAATTAGAAACATTTGTAGGCGTTCAAAATGATGTTCCTGCAATTTTGCGTGATCACACTTCCTACGCTACTTAAAGCTTGCTCTAAAAACAGAGTACCTGCTGGACTCTTTATTTTCTTAAACTGATTTCAAGAAAACCTAAAACGAAAACTGTGATAAAAACTGAATTGCATGGATGGTGTTATTTCTTGGATAAAATAGCTAACTTTCAAAATTTACAAAAGAATATCTCGCAGGCATCCTTGATCAGAAGTTACACTTTAAAATCCTCATTTTAAATGTGAGTGACATGATTTAAAAGCATGGTGTTAAAAGTAGACATAGTAATACCTTCCCATAGTGACCATTTTACCATTGTCCATGTATAGTTGAAGCTCCTCTTT
Organism: Pinus taeda; assembly: GCA_000404065.3. NCBI lineage: Eukaryota > Viridiplantae > Streptophyta > Pinopsida > Pinales > Pinaceae > Pinus > Pinus taeda. The sequence goes on along the minus strand of APFE031102513.1, from coordinate 5,714 downwards.
CCTGGGCACAGTGAATTACCTGCACTAAGGGTCCCAACACCCATAAAAATCATTCCAAAAAGATATAACTCCAAGGTATAACAACAAAAGGATTTTAAAGCCATTCTCAAAGAGATTTATAGTGAGTTCATGGAAAGCAAAAACAACCAAGTAAATTATAGTGTAGAGTCAACTTTAATACCACAGGCATGGCCCTGCTGCTATTCGGCATCCATAGCCTCGACAGGGATACATTTTAACCTTATGAAATGCTTTTGTCCCACCTATTAGATATAGATTCAGAGTCGTTTAAGAACATTTACTTTTTCTCTTTTTATAAGTTAATTGAGGGCCGATGTCCTGGCTTGCTAACCAACTATCGACAATGCCATTCATGAGAACTAACAAGAATTAATGATCCGGCTCGTGATGAGACCTCTCGTCTTCCAATTTTTCAACTGAAAGCCATTACCCTGGCTTGGTGACCAGCGCGGTAATTTCATTCTCCTTAGGACCCATGATCAGAGTAGGTCGGCTTGCAATGAGACCTCTTATCCATCAATTAATTCATTTATGTTTTCAGAAAGAAAAATCTGATTATGATTAACCTTAGATGGGTTACTTAATAGGTGGGGAAGCAAATATACTCCTTAAGAGTGCAGGTTGGCGTGAAAAGTTTTTAATTACTATTCTTTACCGGTTGGTCATGCTACCCTAAGAACTTATTTTAAAAAAAAATCTCAGATAATGACCAGAAATATTCCTTAAGTTGATCATGTCAGGGTTCTTTATGAAAGCTTATTAGAGTTTTGTAGGCATGGTCCACCATAGCAGGTTTTTCACTAGTCCCTTAGAGGAGGAATTTGAAAAGATTTTTTGGATGATAGTTTGTTAGAATAGGAAAAAGTATTACATGTAAATTAAAACAATATCCTTGACTGAATCCATGTGCATAACAAAATACTAAATATACTCACACTCATGTTTAAAATGAAAACTTTAACGCATATCAAAGTATGAGAAACCAACTTACTTACTTGATATGGTACCAAGAGTTTTTGAATGATGAGGGAATGGGCTGCACTAACAATTGTTTTGAACCAGGATTCAATAGGACACACATATTCATGGTTCTCCAACTTGTATAGGTCTTCCACAGATTGAAGATTTCTCTCTTTAGATTGACAAGGATGGTTAAGGGAAACTCTAGGGTTTTATTCTTTGTGACCTCCAACAATAGTTTTCAAACAAGTTCCAATCATGGATTGCTTCTCTAATGGTTTATGGATTAAAGTTTCTTCCCGACGTAAATGTTGTGTGGTAATAGGGGAAGTTTATGGATTCACTCCTCTCGCCTCTCTAAAATATATGACATTACATTTGATAGGGGAGCGAGTAGGAAAAATAGGTGTTTTAAATTGATGTGCAACTTGATTGTTGAAATTGGGGTTTGGTTGCACAAATGATTGGGACCATAGAGATGGATAACATGGTGGTACATTGGATGGGAACTGCAACTTTTGTGGCTCAGGTAATGGAATTTGCATGGGGAATTTCCCTAGACATGAGGCTTCAAACCATCCTTGAGGTTGCGGGAATATCTGGCTCCAGGGAGAGGGCCATTATGGGAATATGGTGGGGTATTGAATCAAAGGAGGATTATAAGTCCGCCATGGAACTGTGGGGTTGTATATGTCTTGAGGAAACTGTTGGGGACAATAAATATTACTCCAAGTACTAAATGACGATGAGTTTTGAGTTATACCTGGCGGTCGATTTATTTCCTTACTTGATTCCTTAAATACCTGTTGAAACCCCAACAATGATGGGAAATAATTTGTTGAATGATCCTCCTTACACTTCTTCCGTTATTCCTGCAAATCATCCAATTGTAAATTTAGAAAATATTTTGTAGCTCCTATTTTTGTAGTGGAATCCAAAAATTGAGAAGAAAATTCTCTAGAATTCTTACCGATTTTGGAGATTCCTCTTGAATAACTAATGCATAATTTACAAAACATCATCATATGGTAAGTGAGAAACATCACCTACTCCTATCATATTTAAAGGTTCTAAAAATTCATCTTTGATTCCTTTGAGTAGGAGTGTTTGCAAGGTCTCTTTTACCAAATTCTTATGTTTTGATTTTTGGATGTTGTATCTAAATCGCTCCACATAATCCTCCAAGCTTTCATTTTCCCTTTGCTTTATTCCAAAAATATCTTCATCGGCCTAGAAATAGTCTTGATATTTCTCCAAGAATACATTTTTCATATCTTCCCATGTTTGAATGCAGTTCCCACCAAGGCTCATGAACCATCGAAGAGTTGCTCCTTTAAGAGTAGGAGGAAACACTTGCAACCCTTGAGAATTAGTACAATAATAATATCCTCTACAAAGTACTTCAAACTCAAATAAGAATGTATCTAGGTCTTCAATTTTCCAAACCATGAAATTTTGGTAGTGCAGATGGGGGAATATTATGCATTTGAGCCACTCCTAGATCTTTGATAGGACATTCAAAAGTAACAATGTTTTCCATTTATTACCAAACTAAAAGATGTTCTCCATGTACTACTTCGAGACTCCTTCTTTGAATGTTCCTAGAAACTAATCAATGAAATAGGTGCATTGAATGACTCATATTAGCCTCAAAAATATTGATTAAGAAAATGCCTCGAAATACCATTTCTTTATCTCT
>APFE031102510.1:111698-170466 GCA_000404065.3 Pinus taeda | reverse complement strand
AACTTTGCTTTCAGTTTTTGAATTGCTTTGAGTTCAGTTTTCTTTTTATACAGCAGCAAGGATACTGGGTTTCATAGTCACTAGTTCACTGTTTGGTTTAATTAGAATTTAGGTACATCTTTATTTTCTCTTAGTAATTGATTTCATCATTGCAAGTTTGAAAACTTTTTTTTTTGAAAATTTGAAGTTTGGAAATTATTTTAAAAGGTCACTATTGCCTTGAATACTTATATCCATACTTGATTTTTAGAATTACCATCTCATCTTAGAGAATCAACAAGAAGATAAACCCAAAAACAAATCAAAAAATCAAAAACGACAAAGAAATAAGAAAACGATTATCTTGCATATATAGTGCACTTCACTTCAGCAGTTTAAGACTCCCGAATTGACAATTTATATAGCAATTTAGGACACACTAAATTGACCAAACAAGAGCTAGGTCCATAAAAGTCATTATGCCTAGCTTGCGTGATAAATATATTATTCTTGAGGGGTTCTCGTTTTTTTCTAGAAGAAGATTTAACTGTAAAACAACATGAGGAAAGAAGGGAGGAAATTTTAAAGGTTAGGGCAGTAAGAGATGAAGGAAAGAGAGCATGGATTTATAAAGGCAAAGTTGTGATAGCGCAATTTGGACCTCCTTCCAGAACAAAACAACAAGATGGTAATAAAGAAGAGGTAACAAACTCTTCAACTGGAAATCATAAAGCAAGCTCGGTATGGGAAAACAGGGACAAAGACTCAAATGTGAGTTTTGCATGTCAAAATAAATAGCAATCAAGTCATACCCAGGTTTCCTTAAGATTAGTTTGTTGGAACTGCAGAGGTTAACCATGGAGATGAGGACTTGGGTTAGCGCCTATTGCGGAAAATAGAGACATAATTTGCCTCATAGAAACACATGAGCATGAAGGGTGCAAGACACCTTTGTTTGAAGGATACTGGAAGATGACAGTGTGGAACAAGGTAGCAGGGAATGGCAAAGGGCACGGGGGTATCATGGTTTTAGTAAGGGAGAAAGAAGGTCGTCAATTCAGTTTAGAAAAAGAAGACTCAAAATAAGCAATTCATTTGGTTTAAAATATCAAAAAATGGAAACCACATCAGAATTGCCAGCATGCTATGTTTGCGCCACAGTTTTTCAAAAATCTAAAAAGTAGAGGGCTTGACCACAAAGATCCATTTTGCAGCTTTAAAAGCGGATATTGCAACATATTCGCAGCTAGGTGAAGTCCTTATAGTGGGTGATTTCAATGCTAGGACTGCAAGTGAGCAAGCTAGCATTCTTTGTTGTAAAGATGATTGTGACCCTATTTGGCTTACATAAGAAAGTAATCATCAGTGGGAAAGAATTTCAGAGGATAAGGGATCCAATCTCTTTGGTGAACAATTGCTTACTCTATGTGGGGCCTTTGATTTAGTCATTTGTAATGGCTTGACTAGATGGGCAAAGTCCGGTAATTTCACTTGCAATACTTACAATGGAGCAAGTGTGGCAGATTATGTAATTTGCTCGCATGGTTTGTGTGAGAATATGGAAGAAGTTTTGGTTGGAGATCAAATGTGGGATTTGAAATAAGATCACAAGCCAATTTATTTATGTTTCTCTTGGATTGGAAAGAAACAATTAGAGTAAAAAATTTAGCATGTCCAACAAAATCTCCCACAAGGAAGAATTCTTTTGACCCCAGAAAATTGTAACACCTTCAAAATGACGCTAGAGAGGCTCTTTGAGAAGGAGGAAATTACAATTCACAGCCTTCATAGTCATTAATTAACACATTTAATTCAATGCGCACTTGCAAAGTGCAAAAAGAACAAAAATTAAGAAGTCTGAAACAAATTGCTTTCCAGTTAATGCTTGGTTTGATAAGGAATACAAAAAGGCAAGGAGAATGTGGAAAGAGTCAAACAGGGATAACAGAAAGCTCAAATCTTCCAAGCAGTTATTAAGCAAGAAAAAGGCTGATTTCATGGTTTCAGGAGGGAAGAACTAATCTTCCTTGGGAAAAATAATCCCAAATTATTTTGGAAGGAGCTCCAACCGAAAAGATACAAATTAGAAATAATATTACGGCTTCTAAATGGTTTGACTATGCAAGACAACTCTATGAAAAAGTTCCCAAGGTTGACCCTCCCCCCTTGGTCAACACTGATACTAAACTCTTCACAGTACAAGAGGCAGAGATAGGTATCAAGAAGTTGGGTGTTGGAAAAGCAAAAGACTTTGCTGAACTCCAAGTAGAATATCTAAAGTGGGGTTCAAAGATTCTTGCACCTCACATTACAAAAATCTTCAACAACATCATACAACAAGGGCTCCCTACAGATTGGACAACTAGTCTGGCAATACCTCTTTTTAAGAGCGGTGACGTCAATAATCCCTCCAATTATAGGACCATCATGATAAACTCTTTGTTTGCAAAGCTATTTGGAAGCATGCTAGAAAACAAAATTAGCAAGTGGGCAGAAGAAAGAGATAAGCGTGCTAAAGGGCAAGCAGGTTTTAGACCTAAACATTCCACAGATGATCATTGCATAACTTTAAGGCACATCATTGAAAAAGATTGGGAGAAAAAGGAAGAAGTCTTTTGTTGCTTTGCTGATTTCAGAAAAGCGTTTAACTCGGTTCCTAGGGATAAACTTTGGCAGAGAAAGGAGGAACTTGGGGTTCCTAAACATTTGAGAGCAACTATGCATAGGCTGTATGAAGAGGTGAAAGTCAAAATTAGAACTTCAACAGGCATTTCTAAAAGTTTTAGAAGTGATATCGGGGTCAAGCAAGGTTGCCCACTGTCTCCTACCTTTTTGGTTTATATATTGACAAGCTTGAGGAGTGGTTAAATTCGCAAGGGGGTGATGGTATCTATTTGTGCAAGTTTGTTATAAGACTTCTTTTGTATGCAGATGACCTTATTCTGATTGCTAAATCGGCTCTTGGTTTGCAAGAGCACTTACTATCCCTTGAGCATTTTTGTAGAAGTGTGGGGATGCAAGTCAATATTAGCAAAACGAAAATAGTAGTCTTCTCTAAGAAAAGAAAACATAACCAACATAAGTTCTATTTGAAGGCAACATTCTAGAAGAAGTTGCGGATTACAAATGCCTCAGAATTGACTTTAACAAAAATCTAAGCTGGAATGGTTGTAGAAAGAAAAGAACTTTGGGGGGTTGGAAAGCATTTTATGCTTTTCAAAATAGGTGTAGAGAGGCAGAGTTATAGGACTAGAAGACCACTCAAACTCTTTTTGGGCTTCTAGTGATTCCGGTGATTCTCTATGGTTGTGAACTGTGGGCTAGCAGTACCTCCGACATGCAGTGGAGACAAATTGAGAAAATTCAGAAGCGTTTGATTACAAACAAATTTAAGATTAAAAGTGCAGTTTCTTATGATATTTTGTTAAGTGAAACATGGATTGCTCCTACTGAAGCAATTGCTATAGTGCGAGTCATAAGGTATTTAAAAAAAATTGAGCAAATGGAAGAGGGTAGATGGCCTAAGGTTGTTTCTAATGATAGATTGTGCAAGAGCAAAAAAACTTGGATGCAACAAAATAACAAATGGTTTAGTAAATGGGGTATTTGCTTGAACGCGTGTCCCATAAACAACAAAGAGATAAAAGCTTTTGTTATGGAAAAGTTCCACAAACATACTTGGGATAAGGAGCTAGGAAGAAAGAAAAATTACTATATTGAAGTGTTTAATCCCACTCATAATCATCAACCAAAAGCGTACATAGAGGTCAATATCTCTTGGAGAGCCAAAATTCTCATTGTTCAGTTAACGACTAATTCTTATCAACTTCGTTGTGAAACAGGGCGCTGGAAAAGGCCAAAGGAAGTGTGGGAGGAAAGGGTATGCATTTTTTGTTCTTTTGGAAAAGTGGAAACAGAGAAACATTTCATTTTAGAATGTGAGGCCTCCAAAGACAACAGGGAAAGTTATGAAAGTACGCTGGCAGCTAGCTCTTGAGATAATCTATTTAGCGAGGGGTTTGTCGAGACGCTGGGAGCATTTATTGTGAAGCTTCACATAAAAAAAAGCTGAATACATCAAACAAATAAAGAAGCAATCTGTCGCGTAAGCTATCTTTAACCTCATGGACATTAAAATAATTTCTTTCTTTCTTTATATATACACTATCTTCATAAAAATAATGATATTTACCTGCCTATCCTAGACATTAAAATAATTTCTTTATTTCTTTATATACCATCTTCATAAAAAAAAAAAATGATGATAAAAACCTGCGTACAAATTTCTATATACACTATCTTCATCGAAAATGATGTTATTTACCTGCCGAAAAAATATATACACCATCTCCGTATAAACCAAAATTCCGCCTATTTTGAATTAATACTGAGCAAGCAGTGTGATTTTGTGACCGAAGGCCGGGGTGATCGAAACAAGTTGAGAGATCCAAGCGAAAATGGGAACCTCAACAGCTAAGGATGCACAAGTTCTCGTTGCATCACTTCGATCTGCATATTCTGCAACTCCTACCAAGCTGAAGGTAACGTCCAAATCTCGAACCTTATTGTTATTTGGCGGACAAGATTCTTATCTCGTACTCATTGTTGATTTAAAATTGAAATGGGCGTTGCAGATCATCGATCTGTATGTGGTCTACGCAGTTCTCACGGCAGTTGTGCAGGTGTGTCCCCCGGTTTTATTGTGTCATAGTATTTTTTTTCCTTTCGTATTTATATTGAATATGCATAGGTACTGTTCAGGCCCTAAGGTAGTCTATATCTTTGCAGCAAAAATATATTTCAGCGATTTTATGGATGTATTAGCATTTCTGTAAAAGCCCCAAATATGGGGTTTTGTGTTTTCCAAGTTACCCAGCTGTTTAGACACTTTCCTAAGTTCCAGCTATTCTTTCAGTGAAATCAGTTATTCGATGTACCAGTGGACATTTTCTAGCATAACTCATTCTCGATTGTATTCTAACCAGCCAATGGGTTTTCAAAGCCAAATCCTACTTTTATTTTTTTCCTAGGAAAGTAACTGTAAGCAAATTACATGTACGATGCTTTTAAGCATTTCATGATTCCTCAAAAAAAAATATTACATCTAACAAGACACAAGGGTTTCCCGGCATAACCCACATTACAGCCCAAAATATTACAATAAAACATCCACAGTGGGATCCCACAGTTGTCTCCTATCGTCTCTCAAGAGTTTCACATATAATACATCATCTGCCTGAAAGACCTGAAAAAACATCAACTCATTTACTGTCCGATATCATCATAAAACAAGAAAGATCACAAGTACTCGACAACAAGATAAAGACTGTCTACACAGCCAGCCGGAAATCAGATCAGAAAACAGGGTTGTGATAAAATTCAGAGGACTGATCCTCTTTAATCTCCGGGACATGCCACAATCCTGGATCCAGCTACAATGCTGTTTCAGAGAGTGCATCAGCTTCTCCATTCCTTTCCCTGTAAAGTTGTTGAGAGGTGATATAGTGAAAAGCAGAATTGTAAAGCCAAATATCATCATAAATAGGCCTCAATAAATGGTTATCCTGATTACTAGTACCCAGCATCCAATTAATCACCACCTCAGTGTCTCCAAATATCTGAATTTTTGTGACACCTTTTTCAGCAGAATGAGTTAGAAGAAACTTCAGAGCCATCAATTCAGCAAAACCTGACCCAGCCTTAAACTTTAAGACGTGAGATTCACTCAAGCGAATAATCCTTCCCTGCCCCACAAGCAGGAGGGTCCCCTTGACAAGCGCAATCAAAATATAACCAAGATCCACTTCTGTCTATTCGTTCATCTGAAATCTGCCTCAGAGGCTTTTCTTTGGATGATTGTTTGAAACTGTGAGGGATTGATTTTCTTTGGGCAGCACATTTAAGGGGAGGAATATATCTGTCCTCGAATATGCTTGCATTATGTGCAAGCCAAATACCCCAGCTACAACCAGAGGAAGAGCTTTGAAACTTTTCAACGAAGGATTTGAAGTTTGAACACCATGCTTTTAGTTTTCATCAGTGGAAACCCCAACCCAAACATTCTCTAGCCCTGTGAGAACTTCCAATTCCTTCCAAACCTTTATAGAATAAGCGTAAGACATTAATAGATGCTTATAGTCTCCTCATTTTCTTTACAAAGAGAGAACCTGCTAGGTTCATATCTATTTCCTCGTTGTAAAACATCCTAGATAAGGGCTTTGTTTTTTGAGGGCAAGCCACATAAAACTGCGAGATGTTAAAGGGATTTGGATTTCCATATGGCTTTCTAACACCATTGAATCTCTACCACCCTATCATCTTTGCAAGGCCATATATCCCACCTTTGGAGTATGGATTCCTCTTACACGGATTTTGGACCAAATCAATTTATCTTCAATATTGTTGATCCTCACATGGCTTGACTGTTGAATAATGTAACTAGTGTCGGTCTTCATAATTGTATTTGAGTCGTGATGTAATTTATTTGTCAAAAGAAAGAAAAAGAAATTTTATTATTTAAAGAAATTGACTTATTAAAGCATGGGTTTCATGCTTGGGTCAATTATTTATAGGTCAAAGCCTCCATTGTAGGCTTCTAGGGTTTATGTCAAGTGCCCTTGTCCATGTCATAATGTAAAGAACCCTTCTTGGGGTTTATTTGTCAAAGAAGAAATTTATTTTGTTGTAAAATAGGTCAATTATGCCTCCTCCACCAAGTCGGCCTAAACTGGGTAGTAAAATCAGTATACAAAGGCAGCAACTCTTCCTCATTTGTCACTCACAACAAGTTCGATTTGTAGTTTCTGGGTTGAGAAAAAGTGTGAATTTCAAGGGAGAAGAAGGAAGAATCTAGCAAAGAAGAAGGAGAATATTATCTTGCAGTAAAAACCGAAATTTCTCTCTAGCATCCCACACGTGCGAAGTTTTGGAGTACTACTAGAGGGCTGAAATTCTGCAGTAGTTGGAAGGTCGAAATTCTGCTACTGGGGGGCGAAATTCTGTAGCTGGGAAGTCGAATTTATGGATTGTTGCTGGGCTGAAGCTGTTGGATAAGAAGAGACTACTAAATCATCTTGGAAGGCTAACTTTGTGGAGGCGGAAGGTTTGTTGGTCTAGGGTCTTGGTCCATCTCATTTTGAATTACTGAAGGAAGAGTTCTTGACTGAGTTTTCTCCTATCTATGGGTTTTAGCCCGGCTGAGTGCCTACATCTGGTGTCCTTGATCTTTGTGTTTTGGTTTTGGTAATTGCTTGATGAACTAAGTTAAAGAAATAACATTAAGAAGTTAATAAGAACACTAAGATTTCACAAGTAATTATCAACATAAGGAAATCTTTATGCCTTTCCGATTTTCTAGCATGCAATCAGAGCTAAGAGATCTCTTGAAGAAAAAGAGATCAAGGAAAATTCAAGGGGATCAAATATAGTGAAAAGCTTACTATCCACAAGAACTATGTCAAACTCAATGAAGGGAGAGAGCAAACTAGAAGGGGCCTCCAACTACAGGGCTTGGAAAAAGAGAATAGACCTCATTCTCAAAAAGAACGAAGTTTTGGATCTTGTTCAAGGAAAAATCAAGAAACTTACAGATGAATCAAGTGAAGCAAAAAAAAACAAAGTCTAGAGAAATCAAAATCTTGGCTATGAACCTTATAGTGGATGGAGTTAAGGATAACCTAATTTGATACATATCCAACATAAATTTTGCCCAAGAAATGTACGAGGCTCTCTCCAAGTTATTCACAATCAAGAACATTGGTCAAATAGCAAGCCTCAAGAATAAATTAAGAACTGTTAAGATGACAAATGATGATATTGTCTCATCATATTTTATAAGGATATCTAGAATCAGAGATGAACTCCAAGCAGTAGATGAAGTTGTCCTAGAAAAGGAGCTCATAATTAATGCCCTTCTAGGACTACCAAAACCTTGGAGTGCCTTTTCATTAGGACTTAACAGTTGGAAGGATACTCCAACATTTGAACAAATGTGGAATGCATGTAGTCAAGAAGAAGCCATAATATCGTTAGTAAACAATAAGGAGGATGAAGAAGAAAACACCTCGAATGCCTATTCTTCCCATCACAAGAATAAGGGAACCTTCAAGAAATTCAAAGGACCAAAGAAGAAAATGGACCTATCCAAGATTGAATGTTACAACTGTCACAAGATGGGTCATGACAAAAGCCATTGTCCAGAGAATCCAAGAAATAAGAAGAGAGAAAGGGAACATGCGAATGTCTCTGATGAAGATCCACCTAAGAAGAACAAGACCGAAGAATTAGAAGTCAAAGATTTATACTACTAAGTCCTCTCTCTCTCTCACATAGGCCTCTTAGTCTTTTATTTATTTTTGAATTGTTTTCCTTTATGTTTTGATTTCTAGAGTTTATAGATCTAACATGTCTTGTTAGAACATTTTTGAATTATTTTGATGAGTTATAGGTATCCCTCAAGATTGGATTAAGAGGGAGCCTTCACCATTTTACCAAAAGATAAGTATTTTATTCCTTATCTCCTCTTTTATATTTGGTTTCTCTCTTGTATCAAAATATGGTTGTATTGTAAACTAATAATCTTTTCTTTATATTTTTCCCTGGTTAGGAAAGCTTATTGAATGCTCAAAGGCTATGAAGAAGACTTCAAAGAATAGACTTGAAGCATGGAAGAAGTTCTAGTGCAAAAGATGCCCTTCAAGCATTGATGTCCTACAAGGTTTGTTGAGGAACAACTCAAGGTATGCCTTAGAATATAAGCTTTGTTATAAAGTTCTCTTCATGTAAAAAGTATGTTCATTCTCTTTTAAAATTCACTTTACATTACTAACATCGCTATGTCTAGGGTTTTGAATCACAATGATTCTTGTTAGGGTGGTTAATCATCAGATTGAATCTACCCTTATCATATTATCATTCTTGTGGAACCTTAAAAGGTTATGTCAATATTGATTATGAAACTCTAAGTCTACTTAGGGTTGTTGATGAAATCTAGAATTTCTATTCTTCTGATGTTTAGGTTTTGGTATTGTTATAATAGAAACCCTAGTTCTTTAAGGTTTGGTAAATTAGGATTTATGAGCAAAGCCCTTATAATGTCTATAGTAAGTTCCTAGGAATGAAACCCTAGGTGTATATTCATCTGTCTAATCAAAACCCTACTTTGGTCAAAATTGATGCATATCTAACTTTGAAATATTAATATTTGTATATTGGGTTCACTTAGTAGATGTTGTTATGAGATGCTAGTATGAAATCCTAGATATATTTGAGTATGCTAACTTAATTGTTAATACCCTTTGATTTGTAAAATCTAGGGTTTATAACAAAACCCTCATAGAGATTGATATTCTAGGAGATAATGATATTGTTTTCAATTGTGAATTTGCTTTGATGATAAAATCTAGGGTTTGCAACAAACCCTAGTAGAGATTGTCATACAATTTTGAGAGTAATATTGAAGCCCTAGATGTATAATGCTATGATTGGATTGTTATTTAATTAAGTTGTCGATATCTAAAGCCTTGTGTCTCGATGATAAAATCTAGGGGTTTGTGACAAAAATCGTAGATAGAAATTGAAGTTTAGTATTTCTCTGATTAATTATAAACCTAACTAAGCTTAGTTATTTGGTGTCTAAAGTTTGAATGTTTGAATGCTACCATTATAGTAATATGATTTAGTTAACTTCATGCTTTCGTATATTTGTACTTTGTTGTACTTGCTATTAAAGTTTTGCAGGCATATGATCTTAAGATATTGAAGATGTTTATGAGCATGATGAAAGAAAGCTATAAGAATGATGATGATCAAGATGACCTTGATAAAGTCATGAAAGGTTGAAGCTTCTCTGATGTTATAAAAGAAGAAATTGTTGAGAGGGAGCATGGTTAGTAGAAAAGAGCACATCTCCCCAATTGAGAGGGAGGGCATATTATGATGGATACCTTGTAGAAGAAATCGGAGAATGAATAGATCTGCAATATTTTTGAAAGGAGAAGAAAGCTTTCAACAAATTGCATATGTATAACTTGATGATAAAAGCAACATTCGAATGAATGAGGACCTCGAATGTTTGTGTTTACTTGTATGTATATTTGAAAGTTTATTGCTGATTAGGGTTTGTGTTTGTACAGGTAAATCTCTCCATAAAAGGGTTGAACACTCTGGAAGCATGTTTGGACAAATGGATATATCTAGTTTGATAGGGAGAGTTAAAGCATCTAATGGTGGATTCTTGGGAGGGAATCTAGTCGGCCTATATGTTGATGTCTAGATCTTGAAGAGGGAGGGTGGCGTTGGTCATGGAGCTCTGACTTTGGATACACACCTAGATCTCTGGGTTGATGGTTAGCAAGTAAGCCTAATGGTACCTAGATTGGCTAAAAGCTTGAGTCCATCTTAGTGCCACTCGGATAGATTACCCTGGTTAGGTATCTAGTCCAGATCACTGAGTGTGCTAGAACTCTTCGTAGTTCATTTTGGAGATCTCCATGTACCTCTATTATTTGTAAGTATGAATACCTCCCTAGTTAAGAGGGAGCGTTGAAGAATGTATCTAATGTCGGTCTTCATAATTGTATTTGAGTCATGATGTAATTTATTTGTCAATAGAAAGAAAAATAAATTTTATTATTTAAAGAAATTGACTTATTAAAGCATGGGTTTCATGCTTGGGTCAACTATTTATAGGTCAAAGCCTCCATTGTAGGCTTCTAGAATCTAGGGTTTATGTCAAGTGTTCTTGCCCATGTCATAATGTAAAGAAGAACCCTTCTTGGGATTTATTTGTCAAAGAAGAAATTTATTTTGTTGTAAAATAGGTCAATTAGGCCTCCTCCACCAAGTCAGCCTCAAACTAGACAAGTCGGCCTAAACTGGGTAGCAGAATCACTATATAAAGGCAACAACTTGACCTCATTTGTCACTCATTACAACAAGTTCGATCTGAAGTTTTTGGGCTAAGAAAAGTGTGAATTTCAAGGGAGAAGAAGGAAAAATCTAGCAAAGAAGAAGGATAATATTATATTGCAGTAAAAGCCAAAATTTCTCTCTCTCATCCCACATGTGCGAAGTTCTGGAATACTGTTGGAGGGCCAAAATTCTGCAATAGCTGGGAGGTCGAAATTCTGCTGTTGGGGGTCGAAATTCTATAGTTGGGAAGTTGAATTTCTGGATTGTTGTTGGGCTGAAGTTACTGGATAAGAAGGGACTACTAAATCATCTTGGAGGGCTAACTTGGTGGAGGAGGAAGGTCTGTTGGTCTAGGTTCTTGGTCCATCTCATTTTGAATTATTGAAAAAGAGTTCTTGACTGGGTTTTCCCCTATCCAGGGGTTTTAGCCCTGTCTGAGTGCCTACATCTGTTGTCCTTGATCTTTGTGTTTTGGTTTTGGTAATTGCTTGATGAACCAAGTTAAAGAAAGAACATAAAGAAGTTAATAAGAATACTAAGATTTCACGAGTAATTATCAACATAAGGAAATCTTTCTGCCTTTCCGATTTTCTAACATTGACCCAAGTTAAGCAATGTAATTCTCCCAAACCTCCTCATCTCTATTCCTTAGACCCAAAAATCCAATTATCTTCTAAATTGTGGGGAGTTTAGGGGAGGTTGCTCAAACTAAGAAAAAATATTATTTTCATGAAGAACACTAACTAGGGTGTCAAATACCTTGAATCCTTCCTCATTGCCAACCCAAGTATCTACACCAACACGAACTCTATCCCTTTTCCCAACCTTCAAAAATGTCACTTTCCTATTCGAGGGAAGACTAACACTATAACCTTCCAAATAATATACACATTATGATAATTTTGTGAAGGCTTTCCTATCCATTTTTCAATGGTATCAGGCTTTGTATGTTTCTGAGTAACTACTTGGTACCAAAGGCATTTACAAGATATTAGCCTCCAAACATATTTGGCAACTAATGCTTTCCCAAACAAATGGATATTCGCAAGGCCCCACCCACCCAACTCTTTTGGCACGATAACTACCTGCCATTTAACCTAGGGAATTCCTTCTTTCACTCTTTGCCTCGATGACAAGAATCTGAAACTTATACTTCCTACCCTTCCCACCCTTTCAAGCACCCTCTTAAGAATAAATGCTAAAGACATGTAATAGATTGAATTGGCTTCTAGCATTGATTTGGCGAAGATAGGCTTACCACCTCTACACAACACTTATAACACCACACATATATCCTCCTTCCTACCTTTGCTATAAGCCAACCCCAATCATTTACCCCATAGTCATTAGGTTTGAGGTAAAACCCTAAGGACTTCAAACAATCCTTAAACTCTATTCGTTGAAAAGGAAATAGTTGAATAAAATATGTAACATCATCCTCATTTTCATCAAAGAATAAATTGATGATCTTTTCAAATTCGCTTTCATCCCTATTACGATACAATACAAATCTAAAATCTCTTTTAGCTTCAAAACATCTGTTTTAGACACATCATAGAATAAAAGAATATCATTAACAAAGAGAATGTGAGTCAAATGTAAGGATCCTAACTTTTTATCCTTTAGGGTTCTTGTCCTTTGGCCTCTATAGGTGTCTTGCTCAAGCTTGCTTCTACAATAAGGAATAATAGAGGAGATAAAGGTCACCCTTGACCCTTCTTCTAGGAGCCTCACATTATCCTCCTTTTCAAAAAATTCGGGAAAATGAGTTTTCATTTTACCACCTCAAGTATAAAATGAAATGAAATGATATTTTAACATCCACGAGACTAAAATAGTCTATGGGACCATTGGTTCCTTGCTTTTTGCCTTTTGCAATTCAATCCTTTTCTTATTCAAATTGATGATGAGCTGGCCAAACCTTCCAACAATCCCCTCGTGAAAAAGACAATGCCAAGAAACTGATGCTAACATATTCCCATAACTTTCTCTAATGTCTTTGAATGCATCATAGTCCAAAATGAAATGTTTTTCCGATTCCACTGCCCCATATGTGCAAAATGTACACACTCGTTCTTCCCAAGCTTCTTTAGGCCTTTTCCACCATCCTGTTTGACACCGAAGTTGATGCGAGTTGGTTCTTAATTGAGCAATAAGAACCTTTTCCCTCCATGGAATGCTAACTCCAATGAACTCTTTTTGTTGTAGATCACATGTAGGGTTGAATTCCTCAATGTAGTACTTCTTCTTTCTACCCAACTCTTTTCCCCATACCTGTTTACAAAACTTCTCCATAACAAAATTCTTTAGCTCCTTGCTATTTGTGGGACAAGCATTGAGGTAGATATTCCATTTTTGAATCCATGTGTAGTTTTGTTTCATCCATGTTTTCTTTATTTCGCTCATGCCTTCATTGAAGATAACATTAGGCCATATACTTGCTCCCATTTTCTCAATTCTTTTTAGATATCGTATGAGACGCACCATAGTAATTGCTTCGATGGGAGTTGCTCATGTTTCACTTAACATTATCTCATAAGGTGCCGAACTTTTTATTTTGAACTTGCTCATGATCAACGTTTTTGGATTTTCTCAATTTGTTTCCATTTTGAGACGGGGGTGCTACTAGCCCACAATTCACACCCATAAAGCATCATTGGACAAAGTAGGAGTCCAAAAAGCACTTTAATCGTTTTCCAATCCCATAACTCTGCCTCTCTACATCTGTTTTGAAGAGCATATAATGCTTTCCACCCTCCTAAAATTCTCTTCTTTCTGCAGTCCTCCCAATTAAGTTTGTTGTTGAAATCAATCTCGAGGTACTTGTACTTATTTACTTCTTCAAAAATGTTGCCTTCAAAGAAGAACGTATGCTAGCTCTGCTTCCTTTTATTAGAGAAAATCATTATTTTGGTCTTGTTAGTATTGACTTGCATCCCCATTACTCTACAAAAATGCTCAAGGGCATAGAGGTGCATTTGCAATCCATGGGCTGATTTAGAAATCAATCCAAAATCATCGTCATATAAAAGAAGCTTTATCACAAACTCCCCCAACTAAACACCATCTCCACCTTGCAGATTTAGCTACTCTTCTAGTTTATCAATATATAAACCAAAAAGAGTTGGGGATAGAGGGAAATCTTGCTTGACTCCAATGCCACTTCTAAAGATTTCTGAAATACCTGTTGAGGTTCTAATTTTGACTTTCACCTCTTCATAAAATCTATGGACAACGACTCTATAATGTAAAGGAATCTCAAGTTCTTCCATTCAACGCCACAACTTATCTCTAGGGACCATGTCAAATGCCTTTTTGAAGTCAACATAGCAGCATAATGCTTCTTCTTTGTCGTGCCAAACTTTTTCAACAATGTGTCTCAACGTGATACCATGATCCACTGTAGAATGCTTCGGCCTAAAACCCGCTTGTCCTTTTGCCCTCTTTTCTTTTACTTCTGCCCACTTACTGATTCTATTTTCTACCATGCTGCTGAAAAGCTTTGCAAACAAAGTATTGATCATAATGGTTCTATAGTTAGAAGGATTATTAATGTCTCCACATATAAAAAGGGGTATTGCTAGGCTAGTTGTCCAATCCCTTAAAATCCTTGTCGAATGATGTTGTTGAATATTTCCATGATATGCGGTGCAAGAGTGTTCATTCCCCATTTAGATACTCTGCTTGAAGTTCAACCAAGTCCTTTGCCTTTCCTGTTTTTAGCTTCTTAATTCCAATCTCCACCTCATGTAACGTGAAGAGCTTTGTAGTTGTGTTGATCCTGGGGGGAGGCTCCACCTCTGATTCTTTCTCATAGAGTTGTATTGTATATTCAAACCATTGACTGGCTGTAATATTATTTTCGATTTGCTTCTTCCTTGGTTGAAGTTCCTGCTAGAAAAGCTTTGGGTTATTATTGCTTAGATATATTGTTAAAATTGGCATCTAGGGCTAAACTCCACATTGGTCATCTAATTTATGACAACTAATATTTTTCTTGGATTCCTCTCTCCAAGAGGTGTAGGATTGATCTAAATATCATCCGATTCTGACATGTACAAATGAAGCTATGAATTTATTTTGATTATGGACAAATTGTTAAGGTTGGCCAACAAACTCATGTAGGCTCAGAAGCCCAACAGTCACATCTATTCATCCTCAACATTTGTTATAAATACATGATGCCTTAGGCTCATTTGGACATACTCATCTTCATACTTCTCTTTCTCTCTTCCCTCATTGATTGGGTACAGATTTCTGGGCCTGTCTCTCTCCACACGTCCGAAATTTCAGGAGGTTGAAATTTCAGGAGGCCGAAATTTCAGGAGAACGAGATTTCAGGAGAGTGAAATTTTAGGAAGCCGAAATTTCAGAAGACCGAAATTTGTCCCTGGCTGGTGCCACATCTTGTGTCCTCTTGTCTTCTACTGTTTATGTTTATGTTCTATCTGCATTTTACTATGATGTTGTTGTGATTGCTAATCTGAATATTGATATTGGGCTAAAAAAGAAATTGAAGTAAAATTGCTCTAAAGCATAGAACATACCATTGTTGCCTAAAATTCACATGGAATCAAAGCCGAGGCGAAGACAAAGCCCAAGCAAGAGTGAAAGAGTAATCACCAAAGACAGTTGGACAAGGACAAAAGGCTCAATGGGTTCCTTGTCCTATTTCCTGGTTGAAGGTAAGCTCCATGATAAATTTGACTATCATGGACGGAAGATGTCTCTTGATTTGACCTTGGAAGAAAAAGAAGTGATGGACTATGTGCAGGGTAAAATCCTTGAACCTCCTTCAAATGCACCGGCTGCTGTGAAGAACAAGTACAATAGGACCGAAGTCAAAGCAAAGAAGATTATCAGGGATTCCATTGATAAGCATCTGGTGGCCTACATCTCTGAATTGAAGACCTCCAAGGAGATCTACGACAGGTTGGTCGGCATGTTCAAGGTTAGCAATGCTAATCAAATTCTATTTCTCAAGAATAAGTTGAAGGATATTAAGAAGGGCAAGGACGAGGATATTCAATCCTATTTATTGAGGATTATTGAGATTAAGAATGATATACTCTCGATTGGAGAAGTCATTCTTGACAGGAAACTTACTCTCACCACCCTTGGAGGACTCCCACCTGAGTGGTATGTATTTAGAACCACCGTCCTCAACAATGATTGAATTCCAGGGTTTGAAGAATTGATGTTGAGATGCATTCAAGAAGAAACATGGAGCAAGAAATGCTTTCTAATAGAAGCAACCCCATTGTATTCTCTGCTCATGCCAAAAGGAGAAATAATGCAGGGTCTAAAGGTCATTTCCATGGAAAGCTTGGATGTAAGGGAGGAAGGAAGGGCAGGTGCTTTGTTTGCAATAAGTTTGGCCACTCTGTAAGGGAGTGTCCAAATAGAAGGCACATCGCATGATGATGATCACAATCATTCCAGGGGCAACTTCAACAACAACGATCAAAGGAATGGCAGGTCCAATGGCAAAGGAAAAAAGGAATGCGGGACATCAAGGAAATGGTCAACCCTCCAAGAAATCAAGGAACTCCAGGTATAAAGAATCAAATGTTGTTAACAATAAGCAAAAATAGTACTATCTTATATCGGCCCTCTTCACTGCCTCTCCTCCAGACACTTCAGGAAATTCGCTGATTGATAGTGGTGCCTTAAGGCACTTCACCGGATATAAGGAAGCCCTCTCTAATTTGATAGAAAAGGAGACAAACTTGGAGATCATCCTTGGAGACGATGCCACCTATCTCGTGAAGGGAGTAGGGAATGTTACCCTTCAATTGAATCAAGGTAACACTATTCATTTGCAAGAAGTACTATATGTAGCTGATCTCAAGGAGAACTTGGTGTCCATTTCAGCCATGGAGGACAAAGGATTCAAGACAACATTCATCAATGGAAAGGTACGTGTTTGGAAAAGAAATTTTAAAGATGCTTTTACTCTTGGGTTCAAGGTTGACACTTTGTATCAAGTTGGAGGAAGTGCATTGGGAGCCATGTCTTGCGACACATTTCTATAATTTGAACTATGGCACCAGAGGTTTGCCCATCTTCATTATAAGGCCTTGCCCGATGTGAGACAGATGGTGACAGGTATGCCTAAGTTCAAAGTAGAGCATGAAGGTGTATGTCTGTGATCTGCCAAAGGAAAACTTACAAGGGGACCATTCCCCTCAAGTAATAGCAAGACCATAGATATATTGCAATTGATCCACTTCGACATATTTAGTATGATGCCTGTAAACTCTTTGGGAGGATACTTATATTATCTCACCTTTACGGATGATTATTCTCGCAAGACCTGGATCTACTTCTTGAAGAAGAATGAAGAAGTGTTCACCTGGTTCTGACACTTCAAAGCCTTGATCGAAAACCAATCCGAGAAGAAAATCAAGATATTGAGAACTGATAATGGGACCGAGTGTGAATCCAATGAATTCCAACATTATTGCAGAGAAGCTGGCATTAAGAGGGAGACTACAACGCCATACACTCGTAAGCAGAATGGTGTGGTTGAAAGGAAGAATCGCTCTAGTGCAGAAGCCGTTCGTGCCATGCTTCATGATCAAGGCCTTCTGAAGTTCCTATGGGCTGAAGCTGCAAATACCGCCGTGTATGTTCAAAACCGATGCCCTTATCAAGCATTGGACTCCAAGGCTCCTGAAGAAGTGTTCATTGGTAAGAAACCCGGTGTCTCTCGTTTTAGAATTTTTGGAAGTCTTGTATATTTTCATGCGTGAAAAGAGAAAAGAAGCAAATTGGGTGCATCTGGGAAGAAAGGAATCTTCGTGGGCTATAGTGAAAATTCTAATGGATATAAAATTTATGTAGTTGGTCAAAAGGAAGTTGAGATAAGTCATGATGTCACCTTCGACGAAGATATGGCCCTTAGGAAGATCAACAACCTTCCTATCCTAGGGAAGGACAAAGACGCTGACACCGAAAATCAGGGTGCAAAAGAAGTCGAAACGATGCCTGATGTTGATGAACCTATGGATCCTATTGATCCTCCTCCTCATGAGCCCTCCTCCTCCAAAAGGAGACCCTCATGGCTTAGGGAGACTCTCGAAGATGCTGAGAGGCACATTGCGCCAAGGGGGACTTTCCATGAAAGCAAGAAGCCGAACATGTATCAAGGATATTTGATCGCCACGAGCACTATCATTCAAAATGAGCCGTCATCATTCGAAAAAGACGTGAAGCATCAAGTATGGAAGGATGCTATGAATGAAGAATATGAGTCAGTTATGAAGAATGATGTCTGAGATGTGGTCCCTAGACCCTAGGACAAATCGGTTGTCACCTCTAAGTGGCTCTACAAAATCAAGCATGGAGTTGATGGAAGTGCAAACCCTCTCATTCACAAATGTAAGAGGGAGTTGGCTTCTGGATTTGAGATGAGGGACCTAGGACCGATGCACTATTTCCTATGGTGGAGGTCTGACAAAAGCCAGGTGAAATTTTCCTCTCTGAAAGAAAATATGTTGTGAAGATATTGAAAAGATTTGGGATGGTGGACTGCAAGCCTATGACTACTTCGATGGAACTTAACTTTAAGAAGTTATGTGGTTGTGCTGCTGGACTTGAATTGGGAAATGCTTTTGAGAATAGGAGCACTGATGTTCTTCGTGAATTCCCGTCCGAACATATGTTTTGTAGTTAACACATTGAGCCAATATATGGTTGAGCCTCATCATATACATTGGATTGCCGCCAAGAATCTTCTGAGATATCTTCGGGGCACAATCACTCATGGACTCAGATACATTGCCGAAAATGTGAGGTTGCATGGTTATTCTAATGCTGATTGGGCTGACAATGTGTTGGATCGCAAGAGCACTTATGGATGCTGCTTTTCTTTGGGTTCTGCTTTGATATCCTGGATGAGCAGGAAGCAGAAATCAGTTGCCTTGAGCTATGCCGAGGCCGAATACATATCTGCTAGTATGGCCTTTTGTGAAGTTGTCTGGTTGAGGAAGCTCTTCAGTGAGCTGTTTGGACATGTGCTGGATACCACCATGATCCTTTGCGACAACCATAGTGGGATATGATTATTAGAGAATCCCGTGTTTCATGATCGCTCCAAGCATATAGATATCAGGTACCACTTTATCCGGGATATGGTACAACGAGGAGCACTAAGGCTCCATCACATTAGCACTGATGAGCAGGTTTGATCATTGGCTTGATCACGTCTATGAGGATTTGTGACAGAGTTCGCGGTTGATACCTTAGTTAGTTACAACGAAGCAGAGCGACGCTTCTTCAAGGGACCGCGAGGTAAGTATTTAAGATCTTTGAATACTTGGATTAAGATGCTCTTGTGTGAAAAGCGGGTTATGCCATTGCCTTGATGTTTGGATCTACGCGAAGTGGACGAAATTTTAGAACCAAGAAAAAGTAGGGCCTGAATATGTTCTTGGCCTTCTGAGAATGACTTGGAGTCGTGGAGAGACCCTCTTATGAGGGTCCTGTATGAAATGGACATTGAGCTCTGGGAGCTCCGGGGGGCTTGGGGTACTTCTTGGAGCAATGAGCAACCATAGGGTGAGTGGCTCAGCCTTCCCCTAGTGGTTTGCTGTGTACAGGGTGAGTGGTTCGGCCTTCCCCTGCAATACCCCTTGGCGACATGTAGGCAGGATGAGTGGTTCATCCTTCTCTTGCTGAGACATCCTACCCATGCAGTCTAGGACCCATGGGAAGTACCTCTCATATGGCCAATGAGTAGGGAAATGAGGATAGGGACCATAGTACTACTGACGACGCATCATGTACTACTGTACTCCCTATGCTAGATGACCGATATTGATCTGGGATCAATGGGAATTGACTTCGGGTTAGTAAGAGTGGTATGAGACACTCTCTTTTTATTGGAACTGACTTTGGGTCAGTAAGAGTGGTATGAGACACTCTCTTTTTATTTGGGACTGACTTCAGGTCAGTGGAGAATGGTATGATACATTCTCGATCACTTCTTCTTCTTCATAGTTCAACAGCTACAATGCATTGATGGCATAGATAGTACAGATTGACAGATGGATTAGCAGGTGGAGTTCTCCCTAGTTGAGAGGGAGTGTTAAAATTGGCAACTAGGGCCAAAGTCCACATGGGTCATCATATTTATGACAACTGATATTTTTCTTGGATTCCTCTCTCCGAGAGGTGTAGGATTGATCTAGAGATCATCCGATTCCGACATGTACAAATGAAGTTATGAATTTATTTTGATTATGGACAAATTGTCAAGGTCAGCTAGCAAATTCATGTAGGCTCAGAAGCCCAACAGTCACGTCTATTCATCCTCAACGTTTGCTATAAATACATGATTCCTTAGCCTCATTTGGACACACTCATCTTCACACTTATCGCTCTCTCTCCTCATTGATTGGGTACGAGATTCTGGGCATCTCTCTCTCCACAAGTCCGAAATTTCAGGAAAGCGAAATTTCAGGAGACTGAGTTTCTAGATAGTTTGACCAAGCGTTGACCAGCATGCGTTGACCTCCTTTGATTGCGTTTTTGTGAGGGCTATCTCTGTTTGGGCAGGCCGCATTTCTGGGCACATAATCAAGGCTAAACGTTGACTGTTGACCAATGTTGACTGCAGCTAGGGCTGTTTGAGCAGACTTTGACTGGGTTGAATTTGACTGTTTTGAGGGTTGTTTTATCTTGTTGTTTGGAGGTCGAAGTTTACTGAAGTTGACCAATTTGCTGAGGGTCAAATCTGCCCTGTTGATCAACGTTGACTTTCTGGTTAAGGCTCTTTTGCTACTGTTATAAATTATTAGATTTGTAAATTGTACTATCTCTCTTTGCTGAACTATTGAAGACTAAAAGAAGATTTGGTCAAGGGTTTCCCCACATTGGGGTTTGTCCTTGGTTGGTGCCACATCTTGTGTCCTCTTGTCTTGGCTTGTCTTCTACTGTTTATGTTTATGTTTATGTTCTATCTGCATTTTACTATCATGTTGATGTGATTACTAATCTGAATATTGATACTGGGCTAATAAAGGAATTGAAGTAAAATTGCTCTAAAGCATAGAACATACCATTGTTGCCTAAAATTCACATATATTAACTCTTCTCGCCTTGTTTGCATGAACTCATCTTTTTTCCTTTTTAGTATCTGCTTATATGACTTTACATTCATCTTCTCCTTGCCTTCCTTTTTCAAGGTTCTCCTTGCCATTTTGCATTCCTCATCAAACCAAGCGTTTACAGGAAAACAATTTGATTTCGATTTCCTATTTTTTGCTCTTTTGCACTTCTCAAGTGCACTTTTAATTATATTTGTTAATTCATGACTGTTGAAGCTTTTGAAACCAATTTTCTCCTTCTGAATTAATCTCTCTAACATTGCCTTGAAGATAGTACAATTTTCTTGTGCTAGAAGAATTTTGCCCCTTGATAGTGATTTCCAAGAGCATTGGGTTTTCCTCCTATGCTGCCTTTTCTTCTAACCATGATAACTTTATATAAATACGGTTATGGTATGATTTTAAGTCCCAAATATGCTCTTCAATCTTAACTTCGTCTATCTTTTCTATCAAGCTTTGTGAACAAATCACATAGTCAATGACACTTGCCCCATTGTATGTGTTGCAAGTGAAGTTCCTAGACCTTTTCCATCTATCTAGACCATTGCAAATAATTAAGTTGAAAACACCACACAGTGTAAGCAACTCCTCTCCAAAATGATTGCTAACTTTGTCATCTTCTGAACACTTCATCCATTGGGGATTCTCCTCTTCAGTGAGCCAAATAGGATTGTGATCCTCTTTGCAACAAAGAATACTAGCTTGTTGATTTGTTGTTCTATCATTGAAATCTCCCACTAAAAGAACTTCTCCTTGGTGAGAGTACGCGACATTATCTTGCTTTAAAGCTGCATACGGATCCTTGTTGTCTAGCCCCTCATTTTTGTAATTTTTTGAGACTTGCAAGGCAAAATAGCATGTTGCAATTCTTATGTGATTCTCATTCTCTGTTATTTTGAAGCATAAATATTGTTTATTTGCATCTTCTTTCATTAACTGAATGTGACGACCTTCTTTTTCTTTCACTAAAACTAGTATTCCCCCATACCCTTTGCCATTTTGTGCTACTTTGTTCCAAACTGCTAACTTCAAATAACTGTCAAACACAGGGATTTTGCAACTATCATATTCATGAGTTTCTGCAAGACAAATTATGTCTCTACCTTCAGCAATAGGCCCTAACCCAGGTCCCCTCCTTTAAGGGTAACCTCTACAATTCCAACAAACTAAACTTAGGTAGACTTGGGTAGGATTTGACTGCTACGTGGTTTAGCACATAAGACTCAAATTTGGCACATAGTAGCCTAGCTCTCTTTGTTATAGACACCCTCAAAGTGTTAGCCTAGCATATCCTCGAGGCTTGTAACTATCAAACAATTGTTTATTGGATTCTTCCAAATAGTATTCACATTTTTCTTATAATTTGCATATTGATGAAAAAAAACTCTATTCTCATCCCTTATTGGGAGCCAAATAACTCTACTCACAAGTCTCCATTTATTCTCCCTATCACTCGATAACTTCCTTCTCCTCTGCTCCAAAACTTTTTGTTGAAATTCCAATTGAATCTACAATATCTAATCATGATAATTACTTGTGACAATATATTTATGTTTTCCATTATGCATTTTACTTGATTCATTAGGTCATCAAGCAATTATACAAAAACAATGCACAAAAGACAAAGAACAACATAAATTAGGCTAGAGGCCAGGGAAAAACACACAAGGGGAAAACCCAATAATTCTTTTCTTATAGAATCTTAGTCAACAAGAGAAATCCAAGTCATAGACAAATTGATTAGTAGACTGATTACCCAAGTGCCAAGTCAACCCTCCAAACTTTGCCACAATTCTGTCAATAAGTTTGATCACAAGATGCCATATTCCTGTCCTTAGATGCCACGTCCCATAGAGAGACTGCCTTAGAAATTCGTATGACCACAGAGATGTTATGCTTTAGACAACTTGCATTAGCCTAAGATAGTTTGCATTACTTAGATGAGATCCGAGCTGGTCGCAAATGGTGCAGGATAGGTGCCAATATATAGTTGTTTCCTTATGCGAAGGGACAAGTCCCTTGGCCAGGCTGACTTGTCTTCAGGAGCATCGACTTGGTCAACTTGGAGACACTAAAATATACTTTTAAAATTCAATTTTCTTTCTTTTAAATGTCCAAATGGGACATGATAAAATAATTTTTTTTTGACTTCTTTAAAGACATAATTATGAAGACCGAACCTATTTACAACTTCTACACTCCCTTTTAACTAGGGAGGTATTCATAATGACTATCAAGATGTTCTCATGTTGAAGACTTCTATAAGAAAGGATTATCAAGATTAGGATAAGCATCATCATCAATATCATTACCAACATCAACCACACAACCATAACCCAGTCAGTACCCCTAAGGTATGGCAAAACAAGCTCACTCTAGAAAGAGATCAAAGCATGATACTGGGAGGCTACAATCTCTAGGAACATTCTCTCTAATCAGGTCAAAGTGACACAAGGATAGCCTCCCTAATCAGGTCACTATACAATGACATGGAGAGAATGATTGTCCTCTGTCGGACCATTTTCCTATATAGGTCAAAGTGACACAGGGATTACAACCCTAATCAAGTCACTATACAATGACATAGGAAAATGTCTGTCCACAGGACCATTCTTCCTAATCAAGTCACTATACAATGACACGGGAAGAATTTCAGTCCACTAGACCATTCTTCAACCAAGGTCTATGTACTTGACTCAGGGATAACTTCCCTAATCAGGTCAAAGAACATGACATTGGAAGAATGTTAGTCGATGATGCTATCCATTCTTTCAAACCATTTTTCAACAAAGGTCATAATTTCATAGGGAGAACGGCCATCTCATAAGTTCTCCCTCTCAATGAGAGAGGTAATCTCCACAAGCCCAAGCTAAGTCTATAGCTATACTTCTCAAAACATTCATGACCAACTATACCATGCTGGTAACATATGTTGAGCAACACATCTTAACTCAAGCATAAACTATTCTGTTCCCTTCACTAGATCACAATGGATACCCAAACTGAATGCTCCTTTTCACACTGACAGTTCATCATTCATGAATTTGAGGCTAGCTTTCTTTGGGGGTCACAATAGGGATTTTTGACTGCTCCCTCTGAAGATAATACTTCTTTCACAACAACTCCCTTTGTCAGAGACAACATATATAGGATCATCTTTGATCCATTTACTCAAGCCCGAAGTGTAACATCTTCTCCAATCATGAGGCTTCTTCAAAAATCCGAGGCAACTGAGGCAAACATCTTGACATGGTCCTTCTCCCTCTTACTGGGAGAGGTTTCTCAAATATTGCTACCATGTTGCCATCTACTACATGCTAGATCTTAACTTGTCTTTGGCACAAACAGGGCATACTTCAAACAACCCGCTCCTTTGAACTTGTTTCTATACATCGGGAAAGTCTTCATGCTTTACTTCATTCTTCTAGTTCTTCTATCTCCTTTATCTGCTGCCAAGGCCTAGGTGGACCTTGTCATCAACTTGCAATCCTCAGTAGGAGGCCATGGAAGAACAAATACAATTAAGCAAATTATATAGACAACAGACAAAGGGAAAGACAATAGCAACAATAGTAATCAAAGAGAGGAGACAGAGAGTACTTATCTTTTGAAAAAGAATCAACTCCCTCTTAATCTTGGACCTTATGTAACTTTGTTAGCTCCATCCAGTTTGTAAAACAACTTCATCATCATGCTTAGGCTAGGGTTTCATCTTCTTTCAGCGGAAGTAATCAATCCTAGGGTACAAACCCTAGACCTTTCTTGTTCAAACCCTTGCTAGGGTTTCAACACACTGATTGTAACTTGACACATCAAGTCTTTTCCTTTATTTGGATTCTGCAGACTTGCAACTTCCCACTCATTACTCAGACATAACAATTTTTGGATAGAATAACAGTCATGTCGACTTTTTTAATGAAAGCCATCCTTCTTTTACAAAGTTCTAGGTCAATCCTCTAATTTTGTTCAAGATTTCTTAACAAAGTCTTCAATTGATCAACAACATTAGTCATGCAAACTTGGATTACTATCATCATAATTCGAACTTGATTGCCTATATCCACGAAGATAGTATCTCAACAATTCACAAATTTAGAGAAAGAGTGCCATAAATTTCAGGTATAGAGAGTAGGTTGCATCTCAGTAATGGTATACGAACTTAGACTTAGATGTAATTTCTAATTATATAAATCAGATGTGGCTTCACCCATGGATGAAATTCATATATAGCCAAATACATAATGTATTTCTTACTTCTCATATCCATAGTGTAATTTGCATCAGTGTACAAAAGTTTGTGTTAGAGTTGCTTGCTAGATAAGCCTTCTTGTTGTAGAGATAAGTGACTCGGATTAAATGAGTGAGGAAGCTCTCAAACTTTGATTCTTAGAGATAAGAAACTTGAACTTAGATGAATATACCATAGCTTCGGACCATGCCACAAATTTAGCTTATATGAATCACAAAGATGTAATTTGGAATGTTAAAGACTTGATCACAGAGGCTTGGATATTTTTCTAGAGGGACATTTGGACTTACTATAAAGTAACTTGGATTATGCCCTAAAGATGGATTAATTTCAACTTTGATTGGTTGATTATTGTTACAGAATTCATACCTGCTTTGAGACTCAGTTTTTGCACTTAAAGCAGACTTCAGACTTTGGATAGCAGTTTGCAAACCACAAGCCCTTATACAAGTTTGTATCTCTGTCACACACACGACTGCTTGGGAGTAGGCGCTGAAGTGGGGAGCGACATTTTCAAAAGCTCTCGGGTTGCGAGCGATTTTGGGAGCAAATTTTATATAATATATATTTTTATAATATATTTGGATGCATCTATGTCAATAAAAGCATGTAGAATGATGAATTAGCAACAAAAACATGGATCCATTAAACCATATAACATCATTCATCTATTAGTTAATAAGTTATACTTCATCAACCATAGGTCCACAAGTTGTAACATCTCGTTTTTCATCAATCTTAAAGTTTCAAAGTTTCAAAATTCATTATATAACATGTCATCACTAAAGTTGTACTTGTAACCATTACTAGTGACCAAACTATAACAAAGAATATTAAAGTTTCAAACATGAAATGAATGGTTTCATGAAGCATCATATTTATAATTCATTACCAATGAGTTATAAATGCCAACTTCAAACTTCAAACTTAAATTGTCATATATTGTTTACAAAAGATACCATAATAAATATGAAAGAGTCAACAATTATAAAAAGTACTACAAAGTACAAACTAGAAAAGACATGTAAATCAATACTCTAATTTTTTTTCTTTTCATGAGAAAATTCTAGATTCTTCGAGGATCCATGAGCAATGGGAGTCTCCTCCTGCATAATGGGATGACCACATCTAGAACCAGAACTAGAAGGCACATGACCTCCACGCAATGTTGCAAATGGAGGTGGCGGAAAAGATAACGCTGGTGCAACTTGAGCACTGCTAGTGGATGATGGGGGTGGTATGGCTGCTGCTGCTTCATCATCATCTTTCAAAAGCTCTACTTCCAATTCTTCAAAATGTATAGCCCCATCCTCCAAATTATCCTACTCTGGGTTGTTGTCCCAAGTCATATATGATCTATTAGCATGAGCCGATTCACAATAATGTGTCAACAACCTCAAGTTGTAGTGCATAAAAACCAAGATTTTTACTCGGTTTTCATTAAGGCAGATTCTTCTCACGTTATGGATGAAGCTATAGGTGCTCCAACACCTCTCTGCAGAAGAAGTATTAATGACCTGTGAAAGCACTTTTATTGCCAATTTTGCCAAAGGTCCCTCAAACCCATACATGTTCCACCATTCAATAGGATTCATTTTGTCCTTGTGTTCGATTGCATGCAAAGAACCAAACACTTTAGTTTGACTGAAGTATTTGCCTAATTATCCACACAATCTAGCACACTCCTTCCTGTTAGGGACCAACTTATCTAATGCTCCCATATACTCAACTTGTACCTCTGGATCTATATGGGGTTTGATCCTAACCCCACCCCTAGGTGTAGGTTTGCCCAATCTAGATGGAGAGTAGTATTTTGGCATAAGGATATATGCCAAGGCATGTAGTGGAACATTAAGTTTATCCCACTATACGGCATGCACACACATATTTGTGAATATGATCATACAAAATGAGATCTTTCGGCTAAACAATATCTTTTATTTGCCCCAACATATTATTCATTTGCTCATACACCTCTCCAATCACTGGTGCATTTGTATCTGCAAAATGAATCATGATATAAATGGGCTTGGTGTATTGCAAAACATCCCTCACACTTGACCAAAAATGACCGTCAAGAGTGGTGTCCACCTCTTCAAAATCATCCCTGTTAGTTGCGGTTGCAGCCCTGTCCTTTAATACTTGCCAATGTGGACTTGATACCATGCTAGCCAATGACTCTCTTACCTTCAAAAGGCGCCTGAAGGTGAGATAATAACTAGCAAATCTAGTCCTCCCAAGCTTCAATAACTCCAACCTTGAGTGTTGCGGAAAAGGCAATGGGTATTGCTATGATTGGTAATAATTTTTATAATTTTCTTGCCCCTCTTGTACAATTCACCAATCCATCTGTATTGAGGCTTGTCCAACTTAATAATGTCATGCATCAAAAGGTTCATTGTGTGACCCAAACACTCAAACCAAAATATATTGGGTTATTTATCCTCAATGATTGCTCCCATTGCCTTACAATTAGAAGCATTATCAGTGATGACTTGGATGACATTGTATGGCCCAATACTTTCAATTGTTTGAATTAATGGTTGTGGAATGTTGATGGCGGTCTTGAACTTTTCTGAGTAATCATGTGATGAAAGGAAGATTGCACTAGTAGCAGACACACCAAGAACATTTATGAATGGCTTGCCCTTTACATTTGTCCAACCATCATATACAATGGATACCCCATATTTATTCCAAGCATTTGTGAATTTACCTAAAGCATTTGTTATTTTCGCTTTTTCATGATCAAGTCCCATGGTTCTAGCTTTCTCATACCTAGGGCACTTGTATCCTTTAGGGGCATCATTGATAGCGGAAACCATTTCATGCCAATAAGGTGAGCGAATGGTATCCCACATGCAAAGAGAAACCAAAATTTCTTTGCATCCACATATCCCTACACCTTTGAACAAGGAATTTTGATAATGTTCTACGCCTTAAAGAGATGTACATGCCTGTGGCTCCGTATCTACTACCATGGGTGGATGTTGATGCAGTTCTTGCTCTTTATGGGCTAGAGGTGTGATGTTCAACTTCACCCTTTGATCTTTTAGATTTGTATTGGGCTTCCTCCTCTTTCGTTATGTTTTTGGCTCTTTGTTGTGTTGACACACTTACACAAGTTTTGATTCCTATTTTCTTAGTTCCATCCCATGCCATTTTCCCTAGATATGTTTTTTGGCACAATTAGATTAACTTGTGTAAGTGATTTTGCAATGGGGCATGTAAATTTAGTGGTTCCACCCCCTTTCCCTCCTGCAAGCCTAGTAACATATTATCACAAGGGGGTTTGGTCTACCTTGGTTTTCTTTCCATCATCATCCCCGCTCACATTATCCTCCTCCTCTTCCTCTTGTATAATGTTCCAAATTGAAATTACAACTGATAACAAACATAGGAACTAGGCTATAGCAAATAAAATCATAAACATGCATGCATCATCAAAAACGCCAAGAAGGTGGGCAAATAAGCTGAGCCATTTGATTAAATTATGATCTATAAGGAGTACATATTTGATTAAATTATGATCTATAAGGAGTACATATAGCAAGGAACAAGTGCACATATGTTGTTGAAGAATCTAGGGCAATTAGACATAGTAGGATTCTTCTATACTTGATAACAATTTGTGAAACACTTTTTCAATTTAACTTGTTAGCTTGATCTTCTTCTCTTATTATTATTGTATGTGTGTTTACTTCATCAAACTGCCACCAAAACACAAGAAACAAGAACACAAGATATTGGCTCTCTGCCAGGGCAAAACCTCTCTCTCTTAGAGAGGAAAACCCTTTTGTAAATTTCTCTTATTGATGCTTCTTATTGATCAATGCCAAACCCTAGACCCTTGACAAGAATATCCTCCAAGCACATGTCAAGTCCTTCCTTCTTCTGACACTTTGTTTCCCGGCACTTCGTTCCCTGACAACTGATGATAGTCCTTGTTATGTTAACTCTTAGGAGAGATACTTTATCTTTGATCCTTCACTAATGATGACACCTTCCTTCTCTTGACCAACAGAGCTGCTTCTTGATGTGAGGTCGCAGACTCAATGTGACCTTATTGCAGCCCTAGTTTCTCGCACGTGTGAGAGGTTTTCTTGTGTATTTGACTCTTTTCTCCTTCGCTTGAGAGAGTCTCTTCTTTGCTTGAGTAGGAGGCCTTATAGGCCTACGTTTCTAGCCCAAACAATGAGAGATGAGTAACTGTGATGTTGTTGCTATAGTGACTGCAAACAACCCTCCTTTCCTCACATGTGTGACTGCAATTCCCCCTAAAAACAACCCTTTAAAGTTCGATTATGTCTCCTCCTTCTTTGCTGCACTAGAGGTTCCTTATACTTGCCTTTCTTCACCTTTTACTCAGCTTCTCTTGCTCGCTGATTTCAAAGGTATCATTGCTTGTTGTTAGAGGAGTGGACAACCTCTATATATAGAGGTTTGTCCCTCCTGTAGGCCGAGTTGAGGCCGACTAGGAGACTGCAGGCCGACTTGACTTTTCTTCTTCGAAATTGCTTCTTTTGATGATGTCGTTGCATGGAGGACTTGTGACTTTGCTTGGAGGTATTCTTTTGACTCTTATACAAATATATACATGGTGTAACATGCCCTTAAGGGTCTTCAACTTTTTCTTTTGACTCTTTGACTTACCTATAGCACTTTGACATATGCTATACCTATTTCAATGAGCAAGAAACTCATTGATAAATATAACAAAAATAATTTTTCGTTTCTTGTATAGATACAAATATCAAAATTACATTTATGAAGACCGAACCTAGTTACACTTTCTTCAACATGGGCTTGCATAAGCAGCTGGAGCAAACCCAAGTGGAGGAAATGACCCCAAGAGTTAGGAAACTTCGACCCAATATCCTTCTGCATAGACCTAGAAATTGGCAACTGCTGTTGCATTAAAAATGCTGAGAATGATCCTTTATGATGCCTGGAATTGCCTGAAAATGCAGCTGTAGCTTCTCCCAAAAATACTCATCCAAACCCAAAAAGGAATCTACCCCAAATCAACCACCCGGAAAACCCACAAAATGGCGCAATTACTCGTTGAATAATAAAACGTACTGCTAGACAAAAAGGGAATTTTTGACCTGAATACTGCCTGGAAAATCTGCAAATTTAACCCCAGACTCCTCTCAACAAACTCACAAAAACCTAGAAAGGGTTTTAACTAATTCCGACCTTCCAAAATTGCCCTATTTTGGCACTACGCCCTCCTGAACAAAGACTGCGTCCCCCAGTGATGAAATCTGCTGAAATCCTCATTATTTCTCCTCAATCTTCAATAGGAATGATAAAGGAAGTTTTCCCAAATGTAGGGGAGAAGTCTCACATCAAATCCTGACACAAGATAGCTAAAACCAACTCCACAAAAATGCTGTCCAATGACCCCTTGCGCGGACCCTAGGAGGATAAATTAGTTCCCCTTAATAACAACCACCTCTAACTCCAAAATTTTCCACAAAGGCTGAGCTCCCTCTCAAGCAACTCCACTAATTTTATCTCGGCAAAATACCCTCGAAAGCTAGCTAAAATAAGTGGTACAATTTCTCTACTGCATCCTCCCTGGAGTATGAATTGGCCGAAAGAATCTGTTGAGATGTGCCACATTACTCCACAACCCTCTCACCAAAGTAACAATGGCTTGCCTCCCTTGGGTGGCACTCGAAGTCCACCGAAAGAAGGATGAGTTCTCCCCTTGGAGAATTCTGTGCTAAGCAACATTAGTGACCCAGTTAAACAACTTGAGCAAGAAAGGAAAAGATGAGTGAACAAAAGACCCCAATAGCTTCTATGCTCTTTCTATTTATAATTTTTCCTTGCCTCCTCATGTGGGTCCCTACATCCAATATTTCGACTTCCTTCCCTTAGCACTTTGAATTTATCTCTAAATGGTGCGTATTCCTTGTAGGTGTGGCCCTCACATTCCACTAGCAATTTAATTTTCTATCCCTCCTAAGTCCCACATGCCAAAAATGTCTCCAATGCTCAATTGTTAATTTTAGGTATGTTCTATGCTTAGAGCAATTTATTTCAATTTTCACAATTAGCGCCTTTCTAGATTAGCAATCACATCAGCATTAAAGTAAATCACAAATAGAACATAAACACAAATCGCAGAAGACAAGCCAAGACAAGAGGACACAAGATGTGGCGCTAGCCAGGGACAAACCCCAATGTGGGGAAACCTTTGATCAATTCTTCTTATATGTTCTTCAATAGTTCAGCAAAGAGAGAGAGAGAGAGAGATAGTACATTTACAACAAAAGTCAACACTTCGACTTATCTAGATAAGAGCATAGATCATCTCTAAGAAGATGATACATGAGATTAGTTGAAGACATGCTGCTTCAACTGATTCTCCAAGGTGACTCCTTCACTTATCATCGTGCTGCATCTCGTCACCATGTTGCACCTCACCGTGTTGCACCATGCAACACCCATCATCACAATGCTGGACCTCATGACTGCTGCACCTAATGCTGCACCGCTGTCCCATGTGCCATTGTTGAACCATGTTGTCATACAGCGTGTCTCATGTGCTTGCAGTACCATGCTTGCTGCTGCTATCCATGCTGTCCATGCTAGCTGTTGTACCATGCTTGCTGTTGTACCATGTGCCTTCTGCCATGTCACAACTGCTGTCCCACTTAGCCTTGCCATACCTAGCAGCTGTCCCATATGTCTAAGCATACCTTGCTGCTGTCCATGTGTCTTAGCAGCATTATGCTTGCTGTTCCATGCATCTTAACATACCTTGCTGCTGTCCCATACATGTTAGCAGCACTATGCTTGCTGCCCCATGCATCTTAACATACCTTGCTGCTGTCCCATACATGTTAGCAGCACTATGCTTGCTGTCCCATGCATCTGCTGTCCATGGTTGCTTCTATCCAATGAGTTTGCAACATCATGTACCTTTGCTGCCATGTCACAACTGCTGTCTTGCCTTAGCATTCTTTTGCTGTCCCATTTATTATACAACTGTCCCTTGCAACTCCATGCTTGCCATGCTTACCATCTGTTGTTTCACCATGCAGCACTACTGTACTGCATCACAGGTTAGGGCATCACCCTACAGCGCTTATTCTCCATACAATTCAGCAAGACAACCTTCTAAAGACTGCGGTTCTCCAAGGGAATAACCCTCCACACCTATGCTATTCCTTTTGGCTTGTTTAACTGCGGAGGGCCACGTTGTCCCTACAACTCCTTCACGCTTTCTAGGGCAGCCTCTTCGCTGTTCCTTTGACCCTTTATACGGCGGCGAAGACTCGGTTGTCCACACAACCCTTCACGCTGTCCCTTTTGACCCTTCATGCTGCGGCTAAGACTCTCTTGTTTGACTGCGGTTGGGGTTGAATTAGACCAGTGTAGGGCTGGATTAGACCATCATTTAGGGTTGGAATAGACCATCGTTTAGGGCTGCCTTTAGGTCTGCGTTAGGGCAGCCTTTAGTCTGCGTCTAGGGCTGCCTTCCATCTGCGTCTAGGGCACCTTCCATTTGCGTTTAGGGCAGCCTCTTTTCCTCCAACGTCTAGGGCATCCACTCCTATATTTCTCTTCCACTAAAACCTAAGACAAGTGGAGAGAAATCAAGATAGAAGTGTGCGTGTAAAATGACTCTCAAGTCATCTCCTTTTATACTAAAACGTTGAGCACATGTGGGGTTTATTTGGTTGTTGGCCGACCTTGACGAATTGTCTTATAACACAAATAAATTCATAACTCCATGAATACTTATAAGTTATCGGAATCGGATGATCTTTAGATCAATCGTACAACTCTCGATGAGAGGGATCCAAGAAGAATATCAACTGGCATAAATAAGATGACCCACATGGAGTTTGGCCCTAGTTGCCAATTTTAATTTTTAACATCAATTTACAAAATTGTGCTATGCTTAGCACCTCCCCAATAAACTCCATTAACTCCCTCAGATGAAAAATCAAAATTGTGGACATTACATCTTGGTATTCCTCTTCTCCAGGGTTTCCTAATCCACCACTACCTACTTCTTGATCATCTTCATCATTTCTTCTTCTTCTGCTCCCCACCACCATCATAATAAAAAAAGGAACCAACAAGAGAAGGCTAAGCCATATACCCATCATGTTTGGTGAAGTTTGAGTTTCTTGCCTGCAATAAAATGGAGGAATGGGAATTGGGAAAGAGTAGGAGAAGAGAACATCTTCCATTCAACATATAAAAAATACAAATGCTACATGGAAAAAAAAAGAATGGGATTAAACCCTACCTCTTTGGGTCTCCAATGGTGGTGCCTTCAATCTCCCTTGCAAGCTCCTCAAGATCAAATCCTCTTAATCTCTCTCAATCTCATGAAAATGATACATTGTGGGAGGGGAGGAGGCCTTTTATTCTTTTGGCCCCTCCCTTTCCCTCTAAAAAAACCACACAACTCTTTTTTTGTTTATTTTTTATTATTATTCTGTTTCTGATTTCTTTTTGCGGGAGATAAGGAGCGTTTGCTCCCCAACCTTAGAAGTTGCTCTTGGAGTGAAGGGAGTGATCGCTCCCGTTATAACAGGGAGCACAATTTTTTTAGGGAGCGCGCTCTTGGGGTTGCTACCGATGCGTTCCCGACCGGAGCGTGCTTTAGGAGCAGATTCAAGGGGGGGTGGGACACTCCCCCTCAACCCTGCGCAAAACCAATGTGGCTCCTCGTCCTTTTCCTTTTGGGTAAGCCAAGGAAAGGTTAACCAATTTGCTATTAGTTTCATGGTTTGAGTTGGGGACATTATAGTTCTCCCCACCCAAGGAATGATTGTCCTCAAGCATTTGTAGATTAGGATGCTTAAGAATCTCTTCCCCTTCTTGTGTTGCATCCTCCAAGGGCAAGTTTTTCCATTTGATGAGATATTCGAAGATTACTTTATTCCTTAATTATTTCTATCTTACTTGTAGAATGGTCTCCAGAATAAGTATCAATTTACCTTCTTCATCCATGGGAGGTAATTCCGTTGAATGAGTCACATGTTGCCCAAGAGCCTTTTTGAGGCATGATACATGTAATACATTGTGAATCTTGCTTGTAGAAGGTAACTCCAACTCATATGCTACTTCACGAATTCTCCTAATCACCTTGAATGGATCGTAAAACGTGGGTTTAAGCTTTTCTTGTGTATTTTTATTTTTATTATTTTGTTTCTTATTTCTTTTTGCAGGAGATAAGGAGCGATCGCTCCCCGACCTTAAAAGTTGCTCCTGGAGTGAAGGGAGTGATCACTCCCTCTATCGCTCTCGTTACAACAGTGAGCGCAAATTATTTAGGGAGCGTGCTACTGATGCGTTCTTGATCGGAGCGTGCTTTGGGAGGCGATTCAAGGGGGGGTGGGACGCTCCCCCACAACCCTGCGCAAAACCAATGTGGCTCCCCGTCCTCTTCCTCTTGGGTAAGCCAAGGAAAGGACGACCAATTTGCTGTTAGTTTTCATCATTTGAGTTGGGGACATTATAGTCCTCCCCACCCAAGGAATGATTATCCTCAAGCATTTGTAGATTGGGATGCCTAAGAATCTCCTCCCCTTCCCGTGTTGCATCCTCCAAGGGCAAGTTTTTCCATTTGGTGAGATATTCGAAGATTACTTTATTCCTTAATCATTTCTACCTTACCTGTAGAATGGTCTCCGGAATAGGTATCAATTTACCTTCTTCATCCATGGGAGGTAATTTCGTTGAATGAGTCACATGTTGCCCAAGAGCCTTTTTGAGGCATGATACATGTAATACATTGTGAGTCTTGCTTGTAGAAGGCAACTCCAACCATATGCTACTTCACGAATTCTCCTAATCACCTTGAAAGGCTCGTAAAACCGGGGTTTAAGCTTTTCCAATCCACTGATTTTCAATGAAGATTGTCTATAAGGTTGAAGACTAAAAAATACCATGTTTCCCACCTCAAAAGACCTCTCGATTTGATGGCAATCAAAATATTTCTTTTGTTGTTCTTGTGCAATTTGAATATTCTTCTTGAGTGTTTTGAGGATATCTTGGTTCTCTTTAGCCCACTCAAGAACTTTTGGAGCTCTAGAATCGGAAAAGACCAAATCCACAAATGTAGAAGCTTCAAAACCATACAAGGTTGTGATATGAGTCATGTTGATGCTCATATGATATGTAGTGTTGTAACAAAATTCTACCAAATGTAACCATCTTACCCATGCTTTTTGTTGTCACGACACATAGTTTCTCAAGTAGCCCTCGAGCCATTTGTTAACAATTTTAGTTTGACCATCTGTTTGAGGATGATAACTAGTGCTATGATCAAGTTCTGTTCTTGCCAACTTCATCAATTCTTGCCAAAAAAGTGCTAATGAATATGCCTATCACTTACAATCCTCTTAGGCAAACCATGAAGTCTGAAATTTGAATACATGTTCAAAAAATAGACAAACAACTTGTGGAGTTTTAGATTCAAAAGGCATTGGCATGAAGTGAGCATGTTTTTGTAAGTCTGTCAATTATCCCTGCATGGGAGGGTAATTGCTGTTAAAGTTCAACAATTTGAAAGAACACGCTAAAGGTTTCTAAGAGAATGGCTAATCTATCATTTTTAAAGCATTGTAAAGACGTGTCTGTGATTCTAGCTGTTTTGCGTCTCCACAATATATAATAACTGGGTTGGATCAAGACATTCATCTTAAGTCTTGATGATGAACCACACTTAGTGGTTCGAAACACGTCGGCCAAAAACACTGGAATGTGATTTACCGAAAGAATTCTCTTGAAAAAAAATACAGTCCTTACCATTTACCTTAGGTAGCCCCATGATAAAATTCATTGATATTTTCCCCACTTTTGGTTGGGAATAGGAAGTGGTTGTAGCGGCCTTGTAGGGAAGGAAACTTTTGCCTTGTTTCTTTGCCTTTCTATGCATACCCTCACATGATTGAGAACATCATCCTTCGTATCCTTCCATGAGAACCTTTCGCGAACAAACCTGTATGTCTTCAAATAACCAGGGTGACCAACAAGCTGATTATTATGAACAACAATTATAATTTTGTGCTTAAACTTACTTTTGGGCACTATGTAGATTCTATTCTTGTAATAGATGATCCCATTCATCACTTTATATCTTCCATCATCAATTTTACCATCTAAAATATCACAAGCATGCTCGTATTTTGCATATTTTGCTAGTATATGATCCTTCCAAGAGGCTAAAATTTATAAAAGTGACCAAAACGAAGGATTTCTAGATAATGTATTATCAACAACATTATTCTTCCCCTTGATGAATTCAATGTTAAAGTCATACCCTTGTAGCTTACTTACCCAATGTTGTTGTGTCCCATTTAATCCTTTTTGCTCCATAAATACTTGAGGCCGTTATGATTAGTCTTCACAGTAAACTTTTTGCCCACAAGATATTGATAAAATTTTTCAAGTGCATGCATGATGACCAACATTTCCTTATCATATGTTTAAATTGGGCAGGAAGTTCACTGTATTACCATACTCTTGGAGGTTCGACTTTATTGTTTTCTAGCCAAAAATTCAAATTTAGAAATTCAAAATTCCTTCTCTTTTGAAGTCGGCATGAAGAACATGTCTTACATATATTTGAGTCGCTAAAATATTTAATCATGAAGACCGACCAAAGCTACAAAAATTCGACACTCCCTCTTAGTTAAGGAGGTATTTATAATGACTATCTAGATGTTCTCTTCTTGCCAAATTTCTCTAAGAAAAGGTTATAACAATTCATCATCAACATGAACATCATTCAATTACCATAGTCCTGGTCAACATCTTTGACCTATGGTAAAAATATACAACATCAACTAGGCACCATAATTTTGTTCAACATTTCTGACCTATGGTACACCATTAACATCAACTAGTCACCATGACAGTGTTAGATTTTGGGTAGCTCGGAAGGTTTTTTTGAGAGAGGACAACCTATCAATAAGTTGTTTGTTGGGCAATTTACCCAAAAGTGGGGTTTTCTACCCAAACAATGGGTTTAGGACCAAAATAGAAATAATTAAATATTCTAAGGGTCAAAGAGGCTAAAACCCTAGATATAGAAGGTTTCCTAAGTGACCCTAGGAAAAGTATAAACAAGAGGAAACATTAATGAGGAGGACTTCATTATGTGTGAAGGCTAGAAAGATGTAGCCCTAGAGGAGCCAATTCTAGAGGCTGAGTTGGGCTGTAGAAGGATTCAAGATCTGTCCATGGAAGAGACCCAGGGTTTTCGCTGATAGAGGATGGTCGAGTAGGGCCAAATAGGAGGCTGAGGTTTGAAGGATGTAGGTCGAGGGCCTCAAAATACTTGGCCACGTGTAAAAGAGCCCTGAGGAAAGTCCATGGGCAGAGTGAAAACAATATTGCATTCATCCATTTGTGAACAAGAGCTAGCTGTAGACCCTCAAGAAGGCCAAGCCGGAATAGATACATTGTAAATCTGAGTAGATTGAGCAAAGAAGGAGGATGTGTTATATCTGCCATGTGTTCCGTGTTGATTTGGGGTAGCATCAAATGTGCTCTAGCCACGAAAATTGGTGGAGAGGCTAAGGCACATGAGATCTCCAATACCTAGAAAGGGTTTGGGCAGATTCCAAACAGTTTGGGAGATATTAAAATAATTAATATTTTTAATGGAGTCCTTAAGTCTAAACTTAGGGAAAATAAAATATTAATGTGAATTAATATAAAATTGTGTTAGAATGGTCCAAAATTCATGGATCAAGCCAGATCTAATCTTAGCCGTTGATTAGGGACTTAATCTCGGCCGTTGATGTGTCAATGAGAAAAGTATAAGAGGAGGCTTGAGGGTCACTTGGAGAAAAAACTGAGGGAGACCAGTCAATGCAATTTTTGGAGCGGGGTTAGCTGAGAAATTGAACCAATGGTCTGGTGAGCAGTAAGGAGGCAACAAGTACAGAGTAGAGAGGCGGGATCAACCACTGAAGATCAGCGCTGAGGTAGGAGAGGCAGATGCAGAGGCAGCAGAAGACTGTGTAGTCACTAGCTGGGCTTGCGTGTGTGATGCAGAGAGGCCCAACGTTGATGCAGTCAAGCAGGGGTTGACGCAGAGGGTTGGAGAGCCACGCAGAGGTCAGCTGGGCTGGCGCTGGGATTGGTGGAAGTGTTGGAGAATTATTTCTCTCTGTGGGTAAGCCAGTTTGGCACCCTGTTGTACTGAAGAATTGCTGAATAATAAAAACCTCCCTTGCTGCACCGGGTTTCCCGCATTGGGTTTTTTCGGGGACTGTTGTCCAAAATAACTGTGTCAATGTGTTGATTCTTGTGCATATGTTTGTTTCTGTATTACGGTGTGAAATCTGCAGCAGTATTTATTTTAATGTTTATTGAAGTAATTTCATGAATAACTTATTGTGGAATAAGTAGGAAAAGTAAATCAGTTGTTGCAGTGATAGAATTTTCACATGGTATTAGAGCGAGTAATCAAAGGCAGGAAGGGAAAATCAGTTATGGGTCAAGACCATGATGTAGAGGCATCCACGTCAGGGGACTCACATAGATTTTCAGAAGATTGCATAAGAGAAAGAGATGTCAATTTCTCTATGTTAG
This sequence comes from Pinus taeda, assembly GCA_000404065.3. Taxonomy (NCBI): domain Eukaryota; kingdom Viridiplantae; phylum Streptophyta; class Pinopsida; order Pinales; family Pinaceae; genus Pinus; species Pinus taeda. The sequence continues at coordinate 131,634 of APFE031102510.1, read as the reverse complement.
CTTCTAGGCTGGAAGAAGAAGTGGCGTGTATGACTAGTGCTGTATCATCAGAAGTATGGTATATAGACAGTGGAGCCTCGTGGCGTATGACGGGAATCAGGGAGTGTTTCTTAGAATATCGAGAAGAGAAGATGAACTTTTAGATCACCATGGGGAACAAGGCAAAGTGTACTCCAGTAGGGAAGGGTACCATAGTCTTTCAAACAAAATCGGGAGAACGGTTCCGTGCTACAAATGTGCTGCATGTACCAAGATTGGGGATGAACATACTTTCCGTATCACAACTATAAGGCAAGGGCTATGACGTCTACTTCATCAAGGAGAAAGTATACGTCAAACACCCGAGCTGGAAAAAGAAAGTGCAGATCAGGATCAAAAGCAATCGGTTGTATAGATTACAACTAGAATCACCAATGCACTAATAGCTAGTCATGGAGACAAGGACTTGAACGAACTATGGCACAGAAGAATGGGTCACTTGCACCATGGAGCTCTGAGAATTCTCAGGAGCACTGTAACAAGAGTTCCGGATCTGAGTACAGAACGAGATGATGTATGCAGGGGATGTGCTCTAGGAAAGTATGCCAAGGCAACATTTCCTAGGAGCAAACATAGGGCCAAGAGTGTACTAGGATTGATACACTCAGAGATCTGCGGACTTATGTCTGTCAAAGCTCTCAGTGGTGCCGAGTATTTCCTTACCTTCATTGGTGACCATTAAAGGAAAACTTGGATTTATTTTCCGAAAACCAAGGATGAGTTTTTCTGTCAATTCAAGGAGTTCAAGGCTCTGGTGGAGAATCTGGTTGGGAAGAAAATAAAAGTTTTGTGCTCAGATAATGGTGGAGAATATGTCGATAAAGACTTCATTGATTTTTGTGCTAAGGAGGGCATCAGAAGAGAGTGGAAAACTCCCTACAATCCAGAGCAGAATGGGGTAGCAGAAAGAAAGAACAGGGCTATTGTAGAAGTAGCTGGGACCATGATGTATGATCAGGATATGCCAAAATTCCTGTGGGCGGAAGCAAGCAACACAACAGTCTATGTTCAAAACAAGACTCCTCATTGAGCATTGGGCAAGATTACTCCAGAGAAAGTCTTCATAGGAAAGACACTTGAAGTTAGGATATTTGGGAGTTTAGCATATTGCCGCATACCTGAAGAAAAGAGGAAGACGCTGGATCAGACTGTGGGAAAGGGATATCTGAAGGGTTATAGCGAGAACGCTAAGGCATACATAATCTATCTTCCAGGGAGCAGGAAGGTAGTAGTATGATGAGATGTAAAGTTCATGGAGGACAGGGCTTTCATAAGATCTCGTGAGATGCCTTCCGAGGAGTAGTCGAAAGAGGAGCCGTTGGTTAAGCCTCTACAACCAATTGAAGTAAAAAATTCTTCCTCAGGACAGGAAGATTCTTAGGATGAGGAGGAGGAGCGAACAGAAGCACCTGCTGGGAGAGGAAGAACTAGTAGGGAACTTTGTCAGATTCTGTGAGACACAGAGGACTTCATCGGTGCGCCAAGAAACAATAAGAGGAAGCGAAAACAGCCAGATAGATATCAAGCATTAGTAGCTCAGGATGGAGAGCTTGCCAGTTTCAAGGAGACAACTCAACATCAGGTTTGGCTTGATGCGATGGTGGAGGAATACAACTCCATAATGGTAAACGATGTCTGGGAGGTGGTGCCAAGGCCTCAAGACAGATCAATGGTAGGTTCAAGATGGATCTATAAGATCAAATACGCTGCAGATGACAATGTTGAGAAATACAAGTCTAGGTTTGTGGCTAAGGGGTATGCTCAAAAGGAATGGATTGACTATGAGGAGACCTTCACCCTGGTAGCCAGGTATACATCTATTAGAACCGTGATATTTGTTGCAGCCCAGATGGGATTGGAGATCCATCAGATGGATGTCTAAACGACATTTCTAAACGAGGTAATAGAAGAGGAGGTATACATTGAACAACCAGAGGGCTTTGAAACTCATGAGAAGAAGTCTCATGTATGCAGATTGAAGAAAGCCTTGTATGGGCTGAAATAGGCACCGAGATCATGGTATGGTCGAATAGATGGCTACTTGCAGAAGACGGGGTTTGTCAAGAGTGACGCGGATCCGAATCTCTATAATCTGGTTGTAGAGAACGAGCCGCTAATCTTAGTATTGTATGTGGATGATCTCTTTCTGACAGGATCATCCAGACTCGTTGGTGACTGCAAAAAGAATCTAGCCACTAAATTCGATATGAAGGATTTGGGCGAATGCACTACTTCCTAGGGTTGGAAGTTTGGCAGCAGAAGGGAGAAATCTTCCTTGGGCAAGGGAGGTATGCTACAAAAATCTTGAAAAGATTCGGGATGGAGGACTGTAGACCTATGGCTACGCCAATGATCACCAACTGGAAGAAGATTGATGCATTAGAAGACAAGGATGTCGATCCCACCCTATACAGGCAGCTCATAGGGTCCCTGATGTATTTGGTCAATACCAGGCCAGACATTTGCTACACTGTCAACTCCCTCAGTCAGTTCACGGTGGAACCGAAGAGGGCGCACTGGGTAGCAACCAAACATGTTCTCAGGTATTTACAGTGAACAATCAATTATGGACTCTTGTACACCAAGAGCAAGGATATCAGATTGAGTGGATTTACTGATGCAGATTGGGCAGGAAGTTCAGTAGATCGGAAAAGTACCTTTGGGTACTGTTTCAACATTGGATCGTGAATGACCTCTTGGTGCAGTAGGAAACAAAAGTCCGTGGTTTTGAGCTCATCTGAGGCAGAATATATGGTGGCAAGCACAACTTCGTGTGAGTCCATATGGCTTAGAAAATTGCTTATGAACCTATTAAGAGGAATATGTAGGCGACCAGGATCATGTGCGATAATCAGAGTTGTATCAAGCTCTTTGAGAATCCAATGTTTCATGATAGGTCGAAGCGTATTGATATCCGGTGTCACTTTGTCAGCGACTTTGTCCAATGAGGCGCTGTACAGTTGAGCTACATTCCTATAGGAGAACAGGTGGCGAACATCCTCACCAAGACCCTTGGAAGGACTAAGTTTGACTACTTCAGGGAAAAGATGGGGATGGTAAAGAACCCATTTCAGTAGCAGAGATGGGAGTAATATCAGCAAGGATGCAGAGGGAGTTGCAGTGCGGATGCAGTGTTGGGAGAAAGGACCAGTAGCAGCACGGATGCAGAGGGAGTTGTAGTACGGATGCAACAGTGGCAGTGGCAGGGCCATGGGTAGCAGTACAGGATGCAACATTGCAAAGGATGTTGGGCAGTTGGCCTAGCATCAGCATAGGGACCGATGCCGGATGATCAGAGTGATGCTCAGTGAGGAGTATGACTAGAGCACAGTCCTTGCTAAGAGGGAGTGTTGATTTGGGGTAGCATCGGATGTGCTCTAGCCATGGAAATTGGTGGAGAGGCTAAGGCACAAGAGATCTCCAATACCCAGAAAGGGTTTGGGCAGATTCTAAACAGTTTGGGAGATATTAAAATAATTAATATAAAATATTAATGTGAATTAATATAACGCTGTGTTAGAATGGTACAAAAGTCATGGATCAAGCCAGATCTAATCTTAGCCGTTGATTAGGGACTTAATCTTGGCCGTTGATGTGTCAACGTGAAAGGTATAAGAGGAGGCTTGAGGGCCACTTGGAGGAAAAACTGAGGGAGACCAGTCAGTTCAATTTCTGGAGCGGGGTTAGCTGAGAAATTGAACTAGTGGTTTGGTGAGCAGTCAGGATCAGCCACTGAAGATCAGCGCTGAGGCAGGAGAGGTAGACGCAGAGGCAGCAGAAGACTGCGTAGTCACTAGCTGGGCCTGCGTGTGTGACGCAGAGAGGCCCAAGGCTGACATAGTCAAGCAGGGGCTGACGCAAAGGGTTGGAGAGCCATGCAGAGGTCAACCGTGTTGACGCTGGGATTGGGAGAAGTGCTGGAGAATTATTTCTCTTTGTGGGTAAGCCAGTTTGGCACCCTGTTGTACTGAAGAATTGCTAAATAATAAAAACCTCCCTTGCTGCACCGGTTTTCCCGCATTGGGTTTTCCCGGGGACTGTTGTCCAAAATAACTGTGTCTATGTGTTGATTCTTGTGCATATGTTTGTTTCTGTATTATGGTGTAAAATCTGCAGCAGTGTTTATTTTAATGTTTATTGAAGTAATTTTATGAATAACTTATTGTGGAATAAGTAGGAAAAGTAAATCAGTTGCTGCAGTGATAGAATTTTCACATTCCGAGCAAGACCGAGTTAGAAAGGGGCTCATGTGACTCTGTTCTGCCTAGAAAGGGAGGGTCAGAGCCTTGTGGAGGTGGCCAAGACCTCTGTTTGTGCTACAGCAGGCCATAAGGGCCTTAGTCTTGTTTATGAGAGGGTTGTAAGGGCTTCAGGTTGGCACAACAAGGCCTCAAAACCAGGCAAATCCTGTTGTGGAGGGCCGAGACCCTTGATTTGTCTTGAAGAGTATTGAATGAATACTGTGACAAAGATGTATGAGGCTTGTGCTTAGTGTTAGTTGGTTGATAAGGACAGATCCGAGGTCTGCTAGGGCTATGGTGTTAGTTTTTGGTAGCATTAGATGTGCTCTAGCCATGAAAATCAGTGGAGAGGCTAAGACACGTGAGTTCTAACGAACCCAAAAACCGTTTGGTGAAATTCCACATGAATTGTATTTTATTAAAATAATTAATATTTTTAAAGGGGTTCCTAAGTCTAAACTTAGGAAAATTAAAGTATTAATGGGTATTATTTAAAATATAAGTGAGAATGTTCTAGAAAGCGGATTAAGTCAAGATTTAATCTTAGCCATTGATTAGAGACTTAATCTCGGTTGTTGAAGTCTCAACGAGAAAAGTATAAGAAGGAGCTTGGGGTTCATTTGACATCACACAAAGAGTTGATCAGTCAGTTCGATATTCCTAGGGTAGGGTTTGCTAAGGAATTCGAACAAGTGATCAAGCAGTGAGGATCAGAGGCAGTACTGGAAGGAAGTGATTTCCAGTTCCAGTGAATATACTTCAGAGAAGACAATGAAGGATAATAGAGCTAGTGCAATGCTAAGGAGGGACAACGCAACAATTGGAGGAGGTTGACGCAGAAGTGCTGGGGGATAGCAGAGATTAGCGTTAGGAATCATTGTGAGTGATTGGCAGGAGAAATCGAGATTTCTCAGTAGCAGAAGCAACAACGGCCAAGGTTGATGCAATTAGAGGGAGTCTCCACGTAGAAGCCACGTAGTGGCTGCGTAGGCTCATGCAGAGACTGTGTAGTGGGTCATTCGAGAGCTGGGGACAATATAAAATTTCCAGATTTAGTGTGAGAATTCTCAGTTATATTCTCTAAGTGGATTGCCATTTTCTCTGGGGCATCCAGATTGTATTCAGAAATTTACTGCCAATAATAGAAACCCTCAGATCTGCTGCACCGGTTTTCCTCGCATTGGGTTTTTCTGTGGACGATTGTCCAAAAACAGGCGTGTCAATGTGATTGTTCATATGTTGATGTTTCTCTTGCCTTTTAATTTTCAGTGCTTAATTTGTGAAGTCTGCAACTGAATTTATTTTGATATTTACTAAAGCATTGGGGAATAACTTATTATTGTATAAGTAGGAGAAATAAATCAATTACTGTAGCGAAATTTTCACATATGGAAGTGATCCAAGCCCTGGGTTTGAGGTAAGAAGGACAATGAGGAGGTTCTGAGCATAGATCTCGAAGTTTGTTTACAAACACAATTGTGAACAACATGTCTTGAAGGCTAATGTACAGTGATCTTAGTAGATCAAGATCCCTGTTGCTGAGGTTTAGAGGCTGATGTATAGTGCAGATCAAGGAGGAAAACCACTGTTAGCCGCTGTTGGATAGAGAAGTGTTCTCTGTAGTCAAAGGAGGCAAAAGGACCTGCTAGGTGTGAGGGACAACAAGAGTAGAAAGGGTTGATATGGATGGGCTACTTCGGCAAGTAAGCTATGTGTTTGTTCTTGTCTATTTTTCATTGGACAAATTGCAGATTTGATGTTGTAGATTGCAAGCCCTAGTGTTGTATACTATGTATACTAGTTGTATTGGTGATCGAGGGCCATGATCCCTGGTACGAGAGCCCCATGATTCTTTTATTGATTGGCTAGTAAAATAATCAAGCTTTGGGCTCAAATCACTGTGTACTTAATTGATTTCACCGCTGAAGATTTCCGCTGTGCAAAGTGCTAGAAGGTTGAAGGTTCTTAGTGTGTTTGTGTGTGTGATTAGCCTCAAACTAGATTGAGGGCCTCGGGAAAATTCAAGAGTTGGCACCTCTAACCCATGGTATATTGACTAGTCCTGGTTCACCATCATCTTGGTCAATCTCTTTGACTTGTGGTGAAACCTTAGGGACACGCGCAATTCATTTGAGTACTCTGGTCCCAAATCCAGAGGCCTCACTCTAGGCCATGATGCTAAATGAGCTCATTCAACCTATTTGGAGAGCAATCTGAGTATGATGCTGAAAGGCACATACTGAACTCTATGGTTGAGTAATTATGAGCCTCTAGGACCATTCTTCCTAATCTTGGTCAATATACTTGACTTAGGAAGAATGTCTGTTGTCTTCCGGACCATTCTCTCTAATCTCGGTCAATCATACCTGACCTAGGGAGAATGTCTGTCCCTAATGCTATCACATCAACACTCCCTCTCACTGAGGGATGTATTTTCAACAAGTCCAGACTACAAACTTCGCTCTGGACAGAGGGTTTGAGGATGCCAACTGTCTGCTCATCCCAGAAATCATAACGGAGCCCAAATTGAAGTGATATCCTGAGGAACTCTTTCTGTCTTCTGCACTCTCTGCCCAATCTGAATTAGTGAACCACTGTAGCTATACTTCACTGTTTGAGACATATCATAACTCACAGTTTCATGAACAACTATACCTTGCTAGTACTTCAGCACATGTTGAGCCACATGCCTTGGCTCAACCATAAGTAGACAAGCTTCTTTTACTGAATTCATCACCACAATTGCTTTCCAATTACTCTGACCTGGTGCTCCCTCTGACACTGAAATAGATCCTGTTGTGGCAATCCTGGTTGCTACCATTGCTGCTTTCTAGACACTGAACATATTTGTTGTCTAGCATGGTCTGTTGAAATTTCTAAGTATTACCTGTTAGAAATTTTATCTGTATTCTCTGGTTTATTTTGCCTACTTGTTTAATTCCTAACAAGTTATTTAACCATATAAACACTGAAATAAACACAATACAGTCACAACCATCTACAGATCAACAGTTGAAAGAAATAGACAAACACACAAGGGACACCGTTATTTTTGGACAATCGTCCTCGGAAAAACCAAACTTGGGAAAACCTGTGAAATAGTTTAGAGGGTTTTATTATTAAGCAACGCTTTTCTAAGTAGACTAGGTGCCAAACTGGCTCACCCGACAGAGATAAAAAAATTCGGCAGCAATACCCCTCTTCGGAAGCAGATATTCAAAAAGTCTGCTCCACGAAATCCCTCTCTAGCACAATCTGAAGCTCAACGTCAACCCTCCTGGCCTCTGCGTCAGCCTGAAACCCTTTGCGTCAGCCTTTTGAGGCTTTGCGCAGCCTCTTTGGCTCTCTACATCACTCCTGCAGCCTCTATGTGGATGACGCAGGTCCTTTTGGCCTCTGCGCAGTCTCTGTTGCCTCTGCGTGGCTCCCTCTGGCTCTGCGTCTGCCTCTCTGCCTTGTACTCACTACCCCTTGTTGCAAACTGATCACTGATTCGATTTCACTTAGCAAACCCTGCTCTCGAAAATCGAATGACTGATCACTTTGGTGTGTTCTCCAACTGACCCTTAAGCCTCCTCTTATACTTTTCCTGTTGGTCCTTCAACGGCCGAGATTACATCTCTAATCAACGGCTAAGATTAGATTTGGCTTGATCCATGTCATTTAGAACCTTCTAACCCAGTTTTATATTAATACCCATTAATATTTAATTCTTCCTAAGTTTAGACTTAGGAACTCCATTAAAAATATTAATTATTTTAATATCTCCTTAACCGAGTAGAATCTGCCCAAACCATTTCCGGGTCTTGGAGATCTCATGTGCTTTAGCCTCTCCACCAATTTTCATGGCTAGAGCACATCCGATGCTACCACAAATCAACACTCCTTCTTAGCGAGTACTGTGCTCTAGTAATACTCCACCATTGAGCATCACCCTGATTATACGGCACCGGTCCATATGCGGATGGTATCATGGTAGGTCTCCCCGCCCAACATCCTTTGCACTGCTACATCCTGTATTGCTGCCCATGGCTCTTCCACTGCCACAACTACATCTGTACGGCAACTCCTTTGCATCCGTGCTGCTGCTAGTCCTTTCTCCCAACACTGCATCTGCACTGCGACCCCCTCTCATCATGCTGCATCGTGCTACTGCTCACTGCTACTACACTGCAACTCAGTTACTGAGAAGTAAGTAACTGATCCACCCAACTATTGACATCCTTGTCAGGCTAGAAACACTCCTGATGCTGAAGCTCCCTCTGCCGCTATCTCGTGCTCCCTCTGCAATCTTTGCGCTGCCGCAACACCTCTGTGCCTCTTGCACCGTTGCAAACCCCTCTGTGCCATCCTGCACTACTGCAACGTACACCGTGCCTTTTGCACTACTGCAAACCCCACTGCGCTACCAGGGACTACTGCACTGTAGCACTCTTTGCCGCTTCATCTGCATCCGTTTCTGCTAACATCCGCCAGCCTGCTACTCTCACTTCGGGGCTCCCGTAGCCAGGTATAATCCAAGAGTTTGGGTATCTCAAGGATCCTTCCCCTCATCGCCTGTAGTCCACCTGACTACAACTCGATGTCACCCCACCTCTTCTCTAGAGGTACATGGCACTCATGGCACAATCGTCATCCTCCTCTACCTCCTTTTCCGCCTTCACTGGTGCTGCCTTGGAGTCAGACACCTCTCCCTTATTCTTCTTCCTTGGACACTGGTTCGCATAATGCCCTAGTTCCCCATAGTTGAATCACTTTATCTTGGAGAGGCAGTTTTTCTTCCTCTTCCCATGCTCTCCCGCAGATGCCAGAGTTGCATCCTCTTCCTCTTCTTTCTTGACTCGGGCCCCTTTGCTGCTGCTTCTCGTCTTGGTCTGCCGTCTGATCTCTTCTTGGCGAAGAGCTTCCCACAATTCTTCTCATCTTGGAAGATTCGCTCTGCCCAAAATACTGTGGACGAATGTCTCCCACTCCTCGGAGACTGCGTTTAGGGCAGTCCTCACCATCAACTCCTGATCTGGCATGGCCCCTATGGAAGTCAGTTGGTCTCAAATTTCCTGCAACCTACTGAGGAAGTGATCTATCTACTCCCCCTCCTGCATCTGGTATGACTGCAACTGATTCTCCAGTAGCATCTTCCTCTGCACGAAAGTGGCTTGATACAATGTCTTCAAGGTATCCCACATTTCCTTTGCTGTCTCCTTCTCGGCAATATGTTGGACCACATGATCCTTGACCCCATCAAGGATTATGCATTTCGCCTTAGCCATTGTATCCTCATACTTGTCATTGTCAGTTGGGTCGACTGGGATAGCCACGGTTCTCAAGGCGAACGCCTTGATGCGATGTCTATCTAGAACAGACATGATCCTAACCTTCCAGATCACAAAGTTGGAAGCCACATCCAGCCTATCCTGATCCCTCAGTCCGTTAATGGCCATCTCTCTGCTCTCCGTTTCGACTCCTTCGAGTCTCTACTTCCCTCTAGAAGTTCTCTCTTAGACTCCCTCTGAGTCTCTACTTCCCGTCTGGAAGTTCTCTGCTAGACTCCCTTTGAGTCTCGATTTCCCTCCTAGAAATCCTCCCTCCAATTGTCGAGTCACACCTTTCCTGATCTCCTATGCACTTGCAACACTGATCTAGATTTCTTGGCTAGAAATCCTCCTAGGTAGCGATTCCCTCCTACCCTGGTTTTGCCCTGTTAGGTACTGTTCTGTCTCGGCAGCAACAACACCCCACCAGCTTCACTCCCCGCAATTCGCCACAACTTCCTATGCCCCAACAAATGAAGGACTGAGCCTCTAGGCTCTGCACAATCCCAACACTGGTTGAAATGCTCCATTGGCCAACTGTGTCAACCCTCTTGGTCTCTGCGTTGCCCTGCGTGAGCCTCTTCTATCCTCCTCAGCTTCTGCGCTGGCCTCTCTCTGGCTCGAACTGATGACGCAGTCCCTCTGCGTCAACCCTTCTCTGTTGCCTTCAGCTAGGAACAACTTCTGTCACCTGGGACAACTGTTTCTGTTGCAAATGCTTTGATTCAACTGGTGCCTTCAACTTTCCTATGATCTGCAACCCTCTGATACCATGTTGAAATTTCTAAGTGTTGAATTTTCTAAGTCTATCTGTTAGAAAATTAATCTGTATTCTGCTGGTTTATTTCTTCTACTTGTTTAATTCGAACAAGTTATTTAATACATTTAAATATCGAAATAAACACAATACAATCACAACATCTACATATCATCAACTGAAAGAAAACAAGCACACAAGTGACACCGTTATTTTTGGATAAATGTCCCCGGAAAAACCGAATGTGGGAAAACTAGTGTAGCTATCCAGAGGGTTATATTATTATGCAGTCTATCAGAGTACATCTAGCTACCTAACCGACTTACTCGTTAGAAATTTTATCTGTATTCTTTGGTTTATTTCGCCTACTTGTTTAATTCCTAACAAGTTATTTAACCGTATAAACACCAAAATAAACACAATACAGTCTCAACCATCTACAAATCAACAATTGAAAGAAATAGACAAGCACTCAAGGGTCATCGTTATTTTTGGACAATCGTCCTTGGAAAAACCCAACTTGGGAAAACTGGTGTAGCATTTCTGAGGGTTTTATTATTAAGCAACACTTTTTTGAGTACACTGGGTGCCAAACTGGTTCACCCGACAGAGATAAAAAAATCCGGTAGCAATACCTCTCTTCAGAAGCAGATATTCGGAGAGTCTACTCCAAGAAATCCCTCTCCAGCACAATCTGAAGCTCAGCGTCAGCCCTCCTGGCCTTTGCGTCAGCCTTTTGAGGCTCTGCGCAACCTCTCTGGCTCTCTGCGTCACTCCTGCAGCCTCTACGTGGAAGATGCAGGTCCTTCTGGCCTCTGCGCAGTCTCTGCTACCTTTGTGTGGCTCCCTCTGGCTCTGCATCTGCTTCTCTGCCTTTGCGCTGGTCTTTCGGCACTGCCTTTGCCTCTCTGCCTCATACTCACTGCCCCTCGCTGCAAATTGATCACTGATTCAATTTCACTTAGCAAACTCTACTCTAGAAAATCGAATGACTGATCACTCTGGTGTGTTCTCGAACTGACCCTCAAGCCTCCTCTTATACTTTTAATGTTGGTCCTTCAACGAACGAGATTACATCTCTAATCAATGGCTAAAATTAGATTTGGCTTGATCCATGTCATTTAGAACCTTCTAACCTTGTTTTATATTAATATCCATTAATATTTTATTTTTCCTAAGTTTAGACTTAGAACTAAATTAAAAATATTAATTATTTTAATATCTCCTTAACCGTGTAGAATCTGCCCAAACCATTTCTAGGTCTTGGAGATCTCATGTGCTTTAGCCTCTCCACCAATTTTCATGGCTAGAGCACATCCGATGCTACCACAAATCAACATGGTCCACTCATATAAGGCATACTGCTCATAGAGACAATCTAGCAGTCCATCATTTGGAAGATCTCAATATTAACCTTTCCTTGACCAAGGAGATAAAGCGTCAAATCTGGATCCTTCATCTCAAACTCAAAGTTCAATTCCTTCTGACACTGAAGCACAGCTTGACTGGTCCTTCTATCATGGAAGCAACTGCGTTCTTCAGAAACAAGTCATATAATAACAAGATTAACCTTGATCCATCAATCGAAGTATACAAAGTTTGAGAAACTTGGACAAGGCCTTCTTCTATTTGCAAGCAAGGGACTCCTTCATGTACCTCAAAAACTTTTGAGGTAAATCTATGTATACTTTGTCTCTAATTACTTCATCGAGGAAAACAGTCTTTATATCCAACTGATGTAACCTTCAACTTAAATCATAGAGATAATAATTCTAATAGAAGTGTACCTGACAATTTGGAGCAAATGTCTCCTCTCCCTCTTACTAGGAGAACCCTTTGCTTTGTACTTCTCTCAAAGTTGCTATTTATCCCATCATTTTTTGGAAGTTACAATTGACTTCTTTTCAGCACAATTTTCTTCATGAAGTCATACTTCAAACTTGCTGATCTGCCTGCTCCCTGTGAATTTGGATCCCATCTGTACAATATCACAAATTACCGATTCTGGGAGAGTCCTCTTGTCACAAGCTTTGCTTTGTTCTTCCATTACTTCCGTCTGCTGCCAGGGCCTTGGTAGCCCTTACTTGATTTAGGAAAAAGTATCATTGTGATCATGCAATTTCAAATCAGTCCCTAATCTCTTCATAACCCTTTTCATTATCTTAGAAACTTCGGAATCCTTCTGAGATGGCTATCACATGTATAATTTTCGGTCCTCCTGACATGATTTCTGAGGCCTTTTGGGCTTCCTCAAATAACCCCGCCTTTCTTGTTACATCGTTTTGGACTTCTTTTGGCCTTCTTTCGGATTCTACTAGGCCTGCGGCCTAGTCCTGAGGCTGTTCGGCCCTCCTGAGGATTCTCGGACACCTGCAACCAGTTCTGAGATTTTTTGGCCTGTAAAGGACTGAGGCCATTCGGTCCTTTGACATAGGTTTTGGCCTTTCAACAAAAAATTAGATTTTTCATTTCAAATCAGCCTTCTTCTAGGGCACAAACAAGGGGACAGTTCTTGGCCTCTTTTGGGATATACTTTGCCCTTCTTACACACAGATTTGTACTATGGCTTCTAGGGCTAGTGACAGAACAGGCCCTAGAGAATAACTTGAAATGGAAATGGCTTCTTTGAGGTGCTCTCTCACCATGCTCAATACGATGTTGATTTTTCAACGATCTTCTAAACTGATAATTAATTCTTATGGTTTCTTAGGTTAATTTTCTTGCATTCACATTCATCATAAAGAGACAGCCGATCAAGAAACACAAGAATTTTACCCTGGGAAAATCCACTTGGGGGAAAACCCAACAACCTTTTCCATAGAGAAATCTTGCAATTCAACGAGAGATACAATCTGATTCTTTAACTGACCAATAGCAAAGGCCACAACAAACCTGGTCAAACTTCTGTCCAGAGATAGGTCTGCGCATAATTTCGGTCTGCTCCATAGTTCGGCCTTCTGCTCAGAATTCGGCCTCCTGCCCAGAATTCAGCCTTCTTCCCAGAGTGGATCTGCCTCAGATAACGTCTTAGAGATTCTTCAATCTGCCCCAGAATATTTCTTCTTTTAGGGGAACTCGGCCTCTCTTCTTCTCCTTCGCATGCATAAATAGCAGATCTTGCTTGATCCGAGATCGAGTGCCAAGAGGAGGACGAAATGACCTTTATATAGTGATATAATGAGCCGAATAGGATTGACTATAAGGGCAGGCCGACCTATACTCTTGGAGGGCTGACTTTACTATTTAACACCGACCATACTCTTGGAGGGCTGGAAGTTGAATAAGTTAACTTTGGTTCCCTTTTTACCAAACTCATTACTTTCTTTTAAAATCTGAAATATCATTGGCTGATTAGATGAAAAGTTTGACTTTCAGGAATTCTTCAAATATTATGAAAACTGTACTGATCATAGCCATCCTTCCAACACAGATTAAACTTGTAAAGGGTCTTACATAAATATTGATCTTCATCCAGTTTTTCTTGCTAGCCTTTTCTAAGGCCTAAGACAACTCTCACAAACCTGAGAATTTTCGGCTTCTATTGGGGCCTTATTGGCCTTCCTCAGATTAGCCTTGAGGCCTTTCGGTCTTCTGCAACTAAGGTCTCTCGGCCTCCTTAGAACTGAGGCTTCTTCCTGCAATTCTGTGGTCCAGACTGAGGCCTTGCGGCCCTGAACCTAGGGCTTCGGCTCTTTTCCATAAACAAACAAAACTTTAGCTAATGTTCAGCAGATCTTGGCCTCTTTGGGATGTAACTCGTCCTCCATTTAACCAGAACAGGGTTTGGATGAGATACTTCTATCAATCACAAACAGAGTTTGGACCAGGGATTTTTTTTCTGTGGCTGTTCTTACATCTAAGCTCTGAACCATGTTGATTCTTCATAGGTCTTCTAAACAGAGTAGGCTTTTTGCCTATTGAGGAGATGAATTTTGGATTCAACTTCGACCCCTCACTACAAAAATCCAGATATTTAATACCTTCATCAAAGGCCCCCCCTTTAAAAGGGCAGGATTGGGTCTAACTGAGCCTAGAGGGGGTCATCCAGAGATGAGTAATAGACAACTGATTTATATCTATTGATTTCGATTCCGTTACCCATACAGTAGAGATTGAGAATATCCAAACTTTCCTTCCCAATTGCTCCCATAGCAAAAGAGTAAAATATCATCTACAATTAAGAGATGGGTAATAGAAATGTGCCTGCTAACCTAAACCCCTTGTAGAACTTTCTGGGATTTAGCATCCAACAGCCATCTACTTAATCCTTCAGCCACCAGCAGGAACAGGTAAGGGGATAAAGGACACCCCTGCCTTAACCGACACAAAGGATTCAGTAGTTTGTTTGGTAACCTAGACTATTAAATATTACATCAAGTTTCAGTGGTTTATTCTGTAAGTCTTTCCTCGGGTTATATTTATGATTTATATGAATACTAATTGCTGCAGTGTATATATATTTCAGGTTGTCTACATGGCAATAGTTGGATCATTTCCTTTCAATGCTTTTCTTTCAGGAGTTCTATCTTGCACGGGGTCAGCTGTGCTTGCAGGTGCATGGCCTTTCCAATTTTACTATTAACAGCAACAAACTGATTTGAAGATCGATTATCTTGTTTTATCTCAAGCTTTCACCTTTCATGCTTATTTGATATGGAAATGTTTTAAATAGATCATTGTTTGTTCATACGGTTCCTCATCTGTGTATAGTTTGTTTGCGGATGCAAGTCAACAAAGAAAACAAGGAATTCAAGGTATGCCTTGTAAAATTCTATCAATTCTGTCTATAATAGAGGAACATGACAAATGTTATTTAGATGCTCCTGTTCTGGCTTTACATTTGAATGATACATTCTTTAGATTTTATGTAGGTGTTATGTTATCTTACTAGTAGTTGACAAGTATCTCTGATTTGTATAACAGGATCTCCCTCCAGAAAGAGCATTTGCAGATTTTGTTTTGTGCAATCTTGTACTTCACTTGGTGATAATGAACTTCCTAGGTTAGTGGACAAGGACTTGCAGATTTGGAATGAGAGGGTACCCATCACAAAGCAACAAAAGAAGAATTGGCTACTTGCCTTTCCTTGAAATATGTCGTTGCTAAGGATTTAGTGGTAGTCAAATACACAAATGCCTGAAATTGGCTTCTTGGTTAATGTAGCTCCCTTAATTTTCTCGTGCTTTTGATTCTTGGCGTAGAAGACATTGTACTTTTACATATTGCAAACATAAATATAAGCTATTGCATTATTATACCTTCGTATTGATCATTTCATAATGTGGTTCAAGTCTTTGAACTCTGTTGCATGGTTTGACTCTTGAGAAGTCAGTGCTATCAATAAGTATCAAGCAGAAATGATAGAGAATTTGCTTGTCTTTTACTTTCCTGGTATCTATAAATATAGAAAGGATCAGTTATTATTATCTAGAATCTAACTGCGAAGTCCAGAGCTTTAAGATCTTTTACCCACTTCTAGTTTAATAAGTTCTGGTAGGAAAATATGAGTAACACTCCCTGACATTTACATGGGAAATGTGCACTGTTAGAATCAAATGCTTTTGGCTAACTGTCGTGTTTGAGGGGTATTTCCATTGTCAAAATATAAATCATCACAATGTTACATCTTATTAGTCAAACTTGACACAGAAAACAAGCCAAACTGACTTGCTGCGAACAGGTTTTTCTTGTGAATACATGTGGGTCAAACTCTGACCTGCGAGTTCTTCCTGAGGTTTTATTGAGTTGAGTTTTTCATGAGTTTTTCTTGAATGAAATGACAGTTTGAACATTTCCTTGTATTTTCTTACTACCCAAGGGCATTATGGTATAAAAGAAAACTGCTATCTGTGGTATATCTTGTTATATAATAAAATGACAATGAGCAGATCATGCGTTAATAATAATGCATTACCGTAAATAGAGAATGAATAATAAATGGAGATTACTTTAAACATAATATGTTAACAGTAGATGAACACTAGATTATTCCAGAGCTTAAAGTACTATGGATTAAACATAACTACAGAAACTTTTGTTATAAATTCCACCCTTGACTTTTGGTTGACATGGTCTTTCTTGTTTGCAGAAGTTTATATTGCTCACTCATAAATTTTCTATATTGTTAGTGCATGCAGAAGTTTATATTGCTCACTCATAAATTTTCTATATTGTTAGTGCACACGCTCTAACAATCAGCAAGGAGATTATGTCAACATAAACATCTCTAGAAGGCATCAGTGATTAAATTGCCTGTTTGGGTTCACAACTAATTTGCACAGGGTTGGGTTATCTGAATTTTTTAGTGCCTGTTTGTTATCGAGTTAGTGCTCAATATATTTTGCTTGAAATCATTTCTCTACAGGTGTTTGCGAATTGTTATTTCTTCAGTATGATAAATTCTCTTTTAATGATTACTGCTTTCTCAAAATATGCTTCCTTTAACTATTAATGTATTCAAATATGTACATAACATGGCATTTTTTTACCAAAATGGCCACAAAACATAACCGAAGTTGGCTTAGAAGCTACTAAAATTGTCCTAGGTTGTCATTCTTGATGACAATGCCACTTGGAATGCCACCTGGAAGTACAAAAAATAAAGTGTCCACAACAGTCTGTTTTTTAAGGCATGCGAAGACATGCACACTGATGATTTTTAATGTATTTTGGACAAGTGGTTTTCCATGGGTTATTCCCTACCGAGGGAAAAGTGTCAAAAATATTTTTTTTTTTTCCCAAGTGTGATTTCATAAAGTGAAAGTGACTTTATAAGTGGTAAAATCAATATTAAATTATAAAGTGAAAAGTGACTTTATAAGTGGTAAAATCAATGTTAAATTATAAAGTGAAAAGTGATTTTAGACATAAAGTACAATGTGGGTATTTTATTTAATGGGTGAGTTAAAAAATAAAAAGTGAGAATTAAATGCACACTTATTCTCATCCCTTGATCTAAATGAATCTGAGCCATTAGATTTTAGGGTTGCTCAAAAGTCATTTAGGGAAACAAAAGGGGGAAAGAAAAGAGAGACTGCATTCATTCTTCATGAGCAGATTGGAGAAATGAGACTGACAGTTGGAGAAAAGTTCTGAAGGAGAAATTTGTTGTAGCAAGCTGAATGAGTGATTTATGGGCAAAGATGGGCATGAGAAACAAAACATAGAAGACAACAGAAGGTACATTACGAACAACATTGAATGTTGTGAGTTGCACGCTGTTCGAAATAAGTTTTTTGATTTTTTTTGAAAAAAATTCCGTATATTCCATACATCGATACGAAAATATGCATAGTCCATATAGTACATATTTTGAGCGTGAAGTGAGCACGAAAATTGAGGCAAAATGGGCACGGTTTTCAAGGAGTTTTGGGCTGAAGAGATAAGTTGTATTTCGCTGTTTTGTTTTGTCTGCAAATGTATTTTCCCTGAACTTGAAAGATAAATAAATTTGAAGAGTTTTCTAACATGTTTTCCTCGGAGAAGATTGAAGGGGTTTTGCTTGGGTCTAAGTTGAACAAAAATCTGTGTATTTTTGTGTGTTTGTGTTGCTGCTCTGGTTATGTCCATATTTATTTTTAGCATGTGTTGATAGTCCCATGTGTTTTAATTTGAAAATTTCATTTCTAGAATTTTATATGTTGAATGTATGTTTATGGGAAATGACATTTGACTGAATGAGAGGGATAAGGTGAAATTAAAACCGGCTTGGGATTGGAAGAAACTTTTTTTTAGTCATCAAATTTCAATATGGTATCAGAGCTATACGCTGAAAATTGCAATTTGAACACCATACAGTGGTTTGGGACAACAAACAGTGGTTTGGACAACAAGGTGAAATTTCACACAGACTGAACTTTTGGGACAACAAGGTGAAATTTCACACAGACTGAACTTTTGGGACAATGTGAAATTTCACACAGACTGAACTTTTGGGACAACAAGGTGAAATTTTACACAGACTGAACTTTTGGGACAACAAGGAGTGTTGGAAATTTCATTTCTCCATTTTCTTGGTTTTCTAAAATTTGGACAACAGTCATAGCCATGTTCTTAAGGATAGAGGACAAACTGGATGGGATATCTGTTAAGTTATGGTATGTTCTATGCTTATAACAGTTTACTTTTTTTTTTTTTTTTCTTATTATATTCCATCGATTAACAATCACATGTACATTAAAGTAAAGTGCAGATAGAACATTAAACGATCGACAGAAAAACAAGCCAAGACAAGAGGACACAAGATGTGGCGGCTAGCCAGGAACAAACCCCACAATGTGTGGGGAAAACCCTTTGATCAAATCTTCTTTTATCTTCAATAATTCAGCAGAGAGAAATAGTACAATGAATCTGATTCATATCAGCAGTAGCAAACCCTAGATCAACAACATCAGCATTAGCGGCTTCATTATCAAACTGGGGCAGACGATATCTCACAAACCGACCGTCGAATTGACTTCATTCCACCACCAAAAGTTTCGGCTTCCAGAGGAGGTTCAGATGAACCTACAGCGCAATTCAGATGAGGAGATCTTTTAGGCCACGCAGGTCAATCTTTACTTTTGCAATTGGAGCTTCAGTTTCAGCAGTTTCCAGCGTCAAACTAGGGCAGTCAATATCTTGCAAACCGTTCATCGGATTGACTTCATTCCACCACCAGAAGTTGCGGCTTTCAGAGGAGGTTCAGATGAACCTACAACGCAGTTCCAAAGAGATCTTCTAGGCCTCGCAAGTCAATCTTTACTTCTGCAGTTGCAGCTTCAGTTTTAGCAGTTTCCGGCTTCAAACTAGGGCAGTCAATATCTTGAAACCGTTCATCGGATTGACTTCATTCCACCACGAGAAGTTGCGGCTTTCAGAGGAGGTTCAGATGAACCTACAACACAGTTCCAAAGAGGAGATCTTCTAGGCCTCGCAAGTCAATCTTTATTTCTGTAGTTGCAGCTTCAGTTTCAGCAGTTTCCGGCTTCAAACGTGTGAGAGAGAGAGACCCATTTCAGTGTAGTAGAGAAGAGACTCATATCTGCGCAGTAGAGAGAGAGAGAGATGTGATGAGATGAGTGAGTCCAAATGAGGAAAAGTCCTCTTATATTTATACACAACGTTGGTGGGTGAATAGATGCGACTTTTGGGCTTCTAAGCCTACATGAGTTGTAGGTCGGCTTGATAATAATTCCATAATCAAAATAAATTCATATCTCCATGAATACTTATCGGAATCGGATGATCTTTATATCAATCCTACACCTCTCGACGAGAAGAATCTAATAAAAATATTATCAACCATAAATAAGTTGACCCACATGAAGTTTTTCCCTGGTTGCCAATTTTAACACTCCCTCTCAACCATGGAGAACTTCATTTGCAATCTGTCTATCGGTCGTTACTATTCATCCATCAAATGCACTGCTCTGTATAGCCTGAGCCTTGCCCTGCTCTGCTCAATTCTGCCTGATCTGCTTTGACTTGTTTTGCCATTTACTGATCTGTACTGTTTTGCTCTATTTTGCTCTGCTCTTGCATTGTTCTGTTCTGCTCTGCTTTTGTCCGAATTATGAAGAAGAAGAAATGATCGAGGATGTATCATA
>APFE031102510.1:86814-107812 GCA_000404065.3 Pinus taeda | reverse complement strand
GCAGTAGCAAACCCTAGATTAGCAGCATCAGCATTAGCGGCTTCATTATCAAACTAGGGCAGACGATATCTCACAAACCGACCGTCGGATTGACTTCATTCCACCACCAAAAGTTTCGGATTCTAGAGGAGGTTCAGATGGACCTACATTGCAGTTCAGATGATGAGATCTTCTAGGCCACGTAGGTCAATCTTTACTTCTGCAGTTGCAGCTTCAGTTTCAGCAGTTTCCGGCTTCAAACTAGGGCAGTCAATAGCTTGCAAACCGTTCATCGGATTGACTTCATTCCACCACCAGAAGTTGCGGCTTTTAGAGGAGGTTCAGATGAACCTACAAGGCAGTTCCAAAGAGGACATATTCTAGGCCTCGCAAGTCAATCTTTACTTATGCAGTTGCAGCTTTAGTTTCAGCAGTTTCCGGCTTCAAACTAGGGCAGTCAATATCTTGCAAACCGTTCATCGGATTGACTTCATTCCAGCACCAGAAGTTGCAGCTTTCAGAGGAGGTTCAGATGATCCTACAGCGCAGTTCCAAAGAGGAGATCTTCTAGGCCTCGCAAGTCAATCTTTACTTCTGCAGTTGCAGCTTCAGTTTCAGCAGTTTCCGACTTCAAACGTGTGAGAGAGAGAGACCCATTTCAGTGCAGTAGAGAAGAGACTCATATCTGCGCAGTAGAGAGAGAGAGATGTGATGAGATGAGTGAGTCCAAATGAGGAAAAGTCCTCTCATATTTATACACAACGTTGATGGGTGAATAGATGCGACTGTTGGGCTTCTAAGCCTACATGAGTTGTAGGTCGGCTTGATAATAATTCCATAATCAAAATAAATTCATATCTCCCTGAATACTTATCGGAATTAGATGATATTTATATCAATCCTACACCTCTCGACGAGAGGAATCTAATAAAAATATTATCAGCCATGAATAAGTTGTACCACATGAAGTTTTTCCCTGGTTGCCAATTTTAACAATATCCAACTATGCGGTTTGGAAGGAAAGAATTCAGACAGTGTTTGAGGAGGCAACAATTTGGGACATAGTGCGACAAGTGGTTGTACCTCCTACTGTTGCAAATGAACTTGCTGAATTCACAAAAAATAACGCAAAGGCAAAAAAGATTTTGATGGACAGTCTGAAGGATCATGTGGTTCCTCAGGTGAGAGGAAACACATATGCATATCAGATGTGAACAACTCTAACCACTCTCTATCAAAGTACCAATAGGAGTAAGAAGATGGTACTCAAAGAACAATTGAAGAACATCAGGATGACAAAGATTGAAAGTGTAGTTCATTATCTTGGCAGGGTCAAACAAGTACGTGATGATTTCACTGCTATTGGTGAGGCAATTGCACCCACAGAGTTAGTCATGATAGCTGTAGCGGGACTTCCTAAGTCTTGAGAGGTTTTTGGAGATGCTGTTACCTAGGGAGAATCTTCCCAATTGGGACAGATTCTGGGATGATTGTGTGAAACATGAGATATGGAAGACTGACATTAGTGGGGTGAAAATAGCAGATGAGGAGGATGTAGCATTGACAGCCAAGGGGAGAACAAAGGGAAGGCCAAGAAAGGGGCCTCATCAGATGGGGCTAAGGGAAAGGAGGAGAAGAAGAAGAAAGATATGAATATGTACAAAATTAAATGTTTGGGCATGTTAGAAGATGGGACACTATGCTGCTATGTGTCTTGAGAGGAAGAACAAGGGGAAGAAGGGTACTGCAACTTCAATAGAGGTGGAGTAGTTTGCTTCACAATTTGACTAGGACTTTGCATTTATTACTTCTACATCTAGTAGGAGTACATCATCCGATGTGTGGTACATAGACAGCGGGGCTTCCCGCCATATGACAGGTGCACGAGAGTTCTTTTCAGGGCTTGAAAGGAGGGCATTTGATATTGAGATTGTACTAGGAGATAATTGCACTGTGAGGGCTGTTGGTGTGGGGATTGTGACCTTTGAGAGGGAGTCTTTGACTCCTTTGAAGGTCATGGATGTTTTGTATGTTCTGGGGATGAAGAATAACTTGATTTCAGTGTCTGCTATGGAGAAGAAGGGGTTTGACGTCACTTTCTTAGGAGGGCAGGTATTGATGCATCCCAGGGGAGCTTCCATTACTTCGGCCAAAGTGATTGGAGTTTGCTCTGGGAAACTATATAGGTCCAATTTTTAGTCGGCGGGAGCATTGGTGAGTAGCACATTTGGTAGCAGTCACACTAGTACCACTAGCAATAGAGACTTGTGTGAGTTATGGCACCTGAGGATGGTGCATATGCATCATGGAGCTTTGAGTGTACTAAGGGAGATCACTACTAGAGTTCTCGATTTCAGTGTCGAGCATTATGAGGTCTACAGAGGGTGTGCTTTGGGCAAGTACACCAAGTTACCATTCCTAGTGAGCGACAACAAATCTACAAGTATACTAGACTTGATTCATACTGATGTTAGTGGTTGTATGTCTCATGTGTTTTTGGGTGGTTATGAGTATTATGTTATATTCATTGATGAATACTCTAGGAGGACTTGGATAAATTTCCTGAAGACCAAGGGTGAGGTCTTTAGTCGCTTTAAAGATTTCAAAGCTCTTATGGAAAAGCAAACATGTAGGAAGATTCAGGTCTTGAGGTCAGACAATGGTGGTGAGTACACCGATGGTGGGTTTTCTGACTTCTGTGCACAAGAGGGCATTAGGAGAGAGTTGACGGTTCTTTACAACCCCCAACAGAATGGGGTCTCTGAAAGGAAGAACAAAGCTATTGTTGGGGCTGCTAGAGTGATGATTCATGATCAGGGGTTGCCTTTGTTTTTGTGGGCTGAGGTCTGCAATACTGTTGTTTATCGTCAAAATAGGAGTCTTCACAGAGTATTGGGGGTTATGTCTCCGGAGGAGGCTTTCACTAGAGAGAAGCCTCATGTGGGACATCTTCGTATCTTTGGATGTCTCACATATTCTTATATCCCCAAGGAGTAGAGGATGAAGCTGGAACCCATTGCAGAGAAGGGTATCTTTATGGGTTACAACAAGACTTCGAAGGCTTATCGGATCTTCATTCCTTCTAAACGAAGAGTGGTGATTAGGAGGGATGTGAAGTTTGAGGAGGAGAGGGCTTATCAGAGATCACAGGAGTATGATGAGAGATAGTCACAGACTTCTCCTTAGTAGGGAGGTTAGGTACAAGGAGCAGGACCTCAGGGTTCTGAATCGAATGGTACATGAGGTACTTCAGTGTCAGTGACATCTGTGGCACTAGTGGCAAGTTCACTGAGCACTTCTTTAGGGAGTCCACTGGCACAAAGTTCACATGGCACTTCAGTGGACACATGCACAGGTGCCAGTACAGGTTCTTCGAGGACAGGTGCTGGTACAGGCACACCAGGGTTAGTTGGCAGACCTTCACGTTCACCAAACTGGGGGGCAGAGGATGAGTATGAGGAAGAGGAGGCCCAAGTGGCTTCAAGACACCTTGAAGGAAGTGGAGTCCGTTGGTTCTCTGAAGAGGATGAACATGGAGAGTGTGCCACCTGAGTAGTTTTGCAGTTGTGTAGCCAAGGCTACCAGCATTGTTGACTCTGAGCCTGCTAGCTATGAGGAGGTTGCCAACCAGGAGGTAGGGAGAGAGGCTATGGTGGAGGAGTATGCCTCTATCATTAAAAACAATGTATGGGAAGTGGTGCCTAGGCCTGAGGGCAAGTCAGTTGTGACTTCCAGGTGGCTCTACAAGATCAAGCATGCTGTAGATGGCAACATTGAGAAGTTCAAGGCGAGGTTTGTGGCTAGAGGGTTCTCACAAATAGAGGTAGTTGACTATGATGAGACCTTTGCTCCCGTAGCTTGATACACTTCTATCCAGTGCCTTATTTCTATTGATGCATAAATGTGTTGGCAGATCCATTAGATGGATGTGAAGACCACATTTTTGAACGGAGTTATAGAGGAGAAGGTGTATGTTGAGCAGCCATAGGGCTTTGAGGTACTTGGGTAGGAGACCCATGTATGTCGGTTGAGGCGAGCACTCTATAGACTTAAGCAAGCTCTGAGAGCTTGGTATTCAAGGATTGATACTTACGTGCAGCAAATGGGTTTCACGAAGAGTGATGCAGATCTGAACCTATACTACATTATTGTAGGGGATGATCCGCTCATTCTTGTGTTGTATGTTGATGACTTGTTCATTACTAGGGCAGAGAGATTGATTAGTGGTTGCAAGGAGAATCTTGCTATGGAGTTCAAGATGAAGGAAATTGGGCTGATGCATTACTTTTTGGGGCTTGAGGTGTGGAAGGAGGAGGGGCATATCTTTCTGGGGCAGGGGCAGTATGTTGTGGATGTGTTGAGCATATTTCACATGGCAGACTGTAGACCCACGTCTACATCTATGATCACCAATTGGAAGAAGCTTCATGCTTCAGATTCTATTTTGGTGGATCCCACATTGTATAGGCATCTTATTGGCTCCTTGATGTATCTCGTCAACACTAGGCCAGATATATGCTTTGCAGTGAACACACTTAGCCAGTTCATGGTTGATCCCAGGAGGGTGCACTGGGTAGCTGCAAAACACATTCTTTGCTACGTGCAGGGATTGTTGATTATGGTCTGGACTATAGGTGGGGAGATGAAGTGAGGTTGGTAGGTTACACTGATTCAGATTGGGCAGACTGTGCTTCTGACAGGAAAAGCACTTCAGGGTGTTGCTTTAGATTGGGTTCGACAGTTGTGTCGTGGTTCAGTGAAAAGCAAAAGTCAGTTGCTTTGATCTCTTCTGAGGTTGAGTATATGGCTGCTAGCCAGGCTAGTTGTGAGGCCATTTGGCTTCGCAAGTTGTTGTATGGCCTATTTGATTAGGAGTTGAGACTGACGGTTATTCATTGTGGTAATTAGAGTTGCATTAAAATCACGGAGAATCCAATGTTTCATGATAGGTCAAAACACATTGACATTAGATATCATTTCATCAGGGACTATGTTTAGAAGGGGGCAGTGAAGCTAGAGTATATATCAACAGATGAGCAGGTGGCCAATGTTCTCACGAAGTCCTTACCAAGAGGCAAGCATGTCCATTTTAGGGACACAATGGGTGTGGTGAGAAACACTTTCCTTGGTAAGGAGTTAATGTACCTTGGACAAGTGATTTCCCATGGGTTAGTCTCTACCTAGGGAAACATTTCAAAATAATTCTTTCCCTAAGTGTGACTTTATAAAGTGAAAATGACTTTATAAGTGGTAAATTCAATGTTAAATTATAAAGTGAAATGTGACTTTAGACATAAAGTACAATGTGGGTACTTTATTTAATGGGTGAGTTAAAAAATAGAAAGTGAGAATTAAATGCACATTTATTCTCATCCCTTGATCTAAATGAATCTGAGCCATTAGATCTTAGGGTTGCCCAAAAGTCATTTAGGGAAATAGAAGGCGGAAAAGAAAAGAGAGGTTGCATTCATTATTCATGAGCAGATTGGAGAAAGGACGCTGAGAGATGGAGAAGAGTTATGAAGGAGAAATTTGTTGTAGCAAGCTAAAGGAGTGATTTATGGGCAAAGATGGGCATGGAGATCAAGGCATAGAAGTTTTTGATTTTTTTTTGAAAAAAATCCGTACAGTCGTATCCATACAATGCATATTTTCAGCTTCAAGTGGGCACAAAAATCGAGGCAAAGTGGGCATGGTTTTCAAAGAGTTTTGCGCTGAAGAGATAAGTTGTATTTCGCTGTTTTGTTTTGTCTGCAAATGTATTTTTCCTGAACTTGAAACATAAATAAATTTGAAGAGCTCTCTAATAGGTTTTCTCCGGAGAATATTGAAGGGGTTTTGCCTAGGTCTAAGTTGACTAAAAATTTGTGTGTTTTTTTATGTGTGTTGCTGGTCTGGTTATGTCCATATTTATTTTCAACATGCGTTGACAGTACCATGTGTTTTAATTTGAAAATTTCATTTCCAGAATTCTATATGTTGAATGTATGTTTATGGCAAAGGTCATTTAATTGAGTGGGAGTGATAAGGTGAAAATAAAACCGGGTTGGGATTGCACGAAACTTTGTTTTAGTCATCAAATTTCAACACACAGCAATAAATATTATAGGATCATGATGCAAGTGGATCAGAATTATATTGGGTGGAGGTTCCTCATCATTCTTAGAGGGATCCCCATCCCTTGTTTGTTAGTTCCATGTTCAGTACAACAACCCCTTGGCAATCATTCTCATGTTGTTTTATTTATTTTTCTTGAAATAACCAGTTGGAGATTTGGAAACTTGTTATTGAATGGCTGTATAGAAGGACTATGCAACCAATTGCGGTGGTTCTCTTTCCTTTACCACACAACCCAACCAATTCCTAGCTTTGGCCTCCCCCAAATTTGCCAAGGTTTTTGTGACCCAGTAGAGGGGGTTGGGGAGGCAGTATCGTGCATGGTGCCTCTTCGTAGCAGTCTAGTAGTTGGTGTAGGTGTAGCACAACCATCACTATCTTTTGCATCTATATTTTAATCAACGATAAGAGGTTAATGCATATCACAACACATGAGAAAAGTCTATTACCATTGGTTTGATTAAGTGAATTATATGCCCTTTTCCAGATAAGAAAAGTAACTTAATTTCTAATGAGTTTACATGAATTCTGACGAGTTTCCATGCATAATGAAAAACCATGGCCCAGGGAAAGTTATTCCATACTAAGGAAGATTTCCATGAAAGGGGTTTAGGAAGAAGTTGAATCTTGAATTGTGAAATCCACTGCCAAGCAAACTTGTCAATAAGAAGAACCAAAAAATGTGCTTAAAGCTTTTAGACTGACCATAGAAAGGGCAGAAGGGTTGAAGAATTTTTGGGTGAACAAGGCAATGTTGTGTGGCTAGACTCCTAGAATAAGGGACCAAGAGAAAGAGGCTAGGTCCACAAAGGGTTTTAATACACTTTTGAGCAGAAACAACCATGGAGATTGTTTTTATTTGAGCCTCCATAGTTTATCAAGTTGGGCATATGAGATTGGCTTATTACGGAGTCATCAATGAACATAAACATGTTCATTGTTTTTGAAAGCCCTGTACATATTCCAGTTCCATTCTTTCTGCCAGTTGGCAGGAGGTTGGAAGCCTGGTTTGAACAAAAGGGAATCAAGAATAAGCTCCTTGACATTTTCCACTAGCAGCATATCCATATTAGAGTTTGAAATTTATTTGAATGCTGGATAAGATGTCTAGCCTCGGTATAGGAGTTTAAAATTACATGCATACTTCGATTGCGATAACCATAGTGATTCGACCAAGAGGATTTTGTTAATGCCTAAGAATAGGCAACCAACAAATTGAGTGCTTATTAAATGATAGGCCAAATTGAAATCTAAGGCTCTTCCAACTCAGTCATGGTTTGATATATCTCCAAGCTTTCCAATATTGGGCTACAAAATTTCCTTTAATTTTAACCATGGTTGGAGAAGAGTTAAAGTCAGAAGGTTCATCCATGACCACAATATTTTACTACTGGGAACCCCCATTTTGATATGATTGCACAAGGGCAGTTTCCAAGATTCCATTCCTTCTATGGCAAGAATTATCCACTTGGCACAAAGAATTTGGGCCTGTGGATGGGTTTTGTCATCCCCCAAATTGACACCCCTTAATGCAAAGCCTTACTAGGTCCTAGGCTCAAGTGAAATTTCTAAGAGTTGTTAGTCACCTTAACCACTACTTCCCTCACTTTGGGTTGAGTGATCTAACACAAGGGGGACTTCCATAATTGCAACTAAGTTTCCAACAAAAAGAAATTTAAGATGGCCTAGATTATTACTTGTTTGAATAAGCTATCTATGGTTTCTGGTTGTAAATAAAGTTAATTCTCGATGGCTAAGCTCTGACCTGATTATTTTGGTATTTTTATTAAGGTGGAATTAGGGTTTATAATGTATTTAATGTGTATTAATCCCATTAAAATTCTAGATCTGAAATGTATGTAATATCCCTAGAGAACTTTTGCCCTTAGGTTTACGAACACGATAAATTGTATCGATTTCACAATGTTTCTTTCAATTCCAGACAAAGATGATACATAATACACAACAATATAATCAAGTAGTAGATTTCACAATCTGCCAATAACTCACATTAGGTTTCAATTTTGCAACTGCTCCTCGTGCTATTACACTAGCAGACCTAGTTGTATAACATCCATAACAATGACAGTCCCTCTATTGTAAACACTAGCAATTTATATATGATTACTACAACAATTAAGTACTCCTAGGAACAAATTTGACTCATTAACCAACTTACAAAACTGTTTTCTATCCTTGCTATCTCAGGGGACAACTTGACATTAACCGTTACAATCTCTACTAGTGACACCATAACGGTCCTTATTATCTTGCTGTTGCCTTCAACGGTTTGTCTAGCTACTCCAAACCATTGTTTGGATGCTTTGGCTGGTGCTAGTCTGGACCTTTGTTACTCCAATGGACCTCATTGTTCAAGGGCTTATGCTACATCCTGAATCTTCTTTGATGCCTGTAGATTTTTCTGCTATCCAAACAAGCCTCAAGAGGAAGGTTGTGACTCCCTTTCGTGCCTTAGAATGTGTTCGCTGTTAGAGGTGAACTCCTGAGATTCCTGTTGCCACAAAGGGGTGTCTCCAAATTTACCTTCGAAACCCTGCGCTGTCCCAGATTAATGCTTGGAAAGTGCCATTGTCTTAGATGGTAGACTTGGCAGGGTATTCATTGCTTCCTAAGATTGGTCCTGTTATCACTTAGGGAAAACCTTGGTTGTGGGAAAAACTCTAAGGTAACCTCAAACCGCTTTGAGGTTGAACGTTGGCCCTTCAACCTAGGGAGGGATCTCTCCCTAAAACTCAACTACCCAATGTCACAATGGAAGAAGGTTTGCAATAAGTCCGATGGCCAGATTTATTTAAGAAAAACTGATGTTGGTTGAATTGTAGGAAAATTTCACCATTGGGCATGGAGTCTGACCCACTTAGCTTTATATGAACACAAGTTCAGTAAGAAAACATCACAAAAGAGAGATAGTAACAATTCCTTTGACATTTTTTAGGAAAGTTGGAGGATAGTGAAAGAAATCAATGTGATATATATGTGAAAAACAAGTATTTAAATATCTGAAACATAAAGGAAATGGAGCACAACAATATGAATTCCAATTTCAAACCACTTAGCATTCATACCTTGAAGAAAATATTAAACCAAGAGACAGATAAAGAATTATGACATAGGAATTTCTGAAAAATTGCCCACATACATTGCTTTATTATAATCCGATCACACAATAAATAAAAAAACTACCTTTCAAAAGTTCCAACTCCTTTTCCTTCTTCATAAATTATTTATATAGAGAGTATAATAGATAAAACAATTTTCTAGCTTATCCTTAATTACGGTCATCTAAAAATAATAGTGTATATTTTTTAAGTACATGCATGTAAAATATCTTTAAAACATATTTGTTTCTAATAAAAAATGACTTGCTGTAAATCGTGCTAAAAGCGGGGACTAAAAAGTGCATCGTTGTTATGCCTCATTTGCTGGGATTCACACCTTTTCATTCCTTCAAACATGGAGTTTCCTTGCGTAGCTTATGCTTTCCTCGGGTATCTTTTTTGCAATCAATGATAATCCTGTTATCATATTTTAGCAGCGGGAAACTGATAATTATGCTGACAGGCCGACTATTAGAGGTTTTGTCCAAAATGTCTTCCAAAATGCGCTGACAATGAAACTGTCCTCCTCTGCGCTTTCCTGTGCTAAAACACTGACAAGCGTTTTGTCGACTGAAGACCAAAATTCCCTTTTGACAGTAAGGTGTAAAAAAACTCAAAAGACCAAAAACAGTTTTAGCTACGGGTACTAGCTGCTTCCAACAGAACATCAACATTAGCTATCTTGCGTCTTTTACCTTCTCTAGTCTCCATGGGAATTCCCTTCTTGGCAGCTTTTGTTTTCTTTGATTTTTTTGAACCTGTAGCTCTCTCCTTGTTTATAATTAGGTCATTTAGTGGGATATCATCCACATTTATGACTTCTTTAGTAAGCTTTGGGTTCTGTTTTAACTTGATATTCAATCTGAGCTTGTTCTAGGGCCTAGTGTGAGGATTCCCCCCCCTTTAAACATCTAAAACAGGGTAGGCTCTTTCTCAGCTGAGGCTCTTTCATTTTTGGGCTCAATCATCTTTCCTTTTGTTTTCTCTGGCAATTGGCTTCCTGTAAGTAGGCTTTCAGTAGGAAGGTTTTCAGTAGGAGGAGAGGTTTGCTATGCTTTCTGAGCCTATCACTCCTTCTAGTGTAAACTTTAGGAAATTGAGGAACAAGAGGATAGGTCTTCTCTACCCTTTTTCAACTTCTTGTTTGTACAACATAAGTTCTTTAAGAAGAGGTTCTTGTTTCAGGGTGTTTGACTTGTTTAGCTTCCTTCTTAGTGCCCTTTCTCCTACCTCTTTAACACTTTATAGGTTGGGGTTGAAACCCTCCTTAGAATATAAAATGATTCCATGTTTTGCCGACCTTCCTTAGCTGATTTTCAATTAATAATTTTATCAAAGCTTTGTGAATATGGGTCTTTCCTGGCTCGAACCCGAGCGACCATATGTTTCAAACTTTCTTACAAAAAATAAGAGGCAGTGATTCTTATCTAACCTGCCAAATGAGCAAGAGAACGGAAATGGTAGAGGTTGACACGGTTGTAGTGCCCCTCGTAGGGGAAATAGTATTGAACATTATGTAGTAAAACATGCCATTCATCTTTTAACCACTCCCTCTGCATTCCTTCTCTCTAGTTCCTTTCTTTGAATTTCTCCTTTAAAAAGAAAGGCACATTAATTCCAGATAAGATGTGGCTTCTAAAAGCTTTTTCTCAATTTGTGAGCAAAGCTATAACCTCACAGATTAATTCCTTTGTCACCTTGAAAGAAATTCCTCCAACCTCTACTTGCTGCCTACCAAAGCCTTGGGCAAATGCTTGGGCCACTTCATCATGAAAATCGGTGCAATTCTTGAAGAATTCTTTCCATCCGACTTGTTGAAACTGTTGCAGGATCTCCAGGTAGATCTCAAGAAGATTAGGCCCTTTTGGCTCATTCCTGTTCAACTTTCACTTTTCTCCATTTCTCTTTCACAGTCTAATGAACACGCAGAAACAGAGGATCGGGATTCAATCCTTGATCTCCGACGAGTACCTCAAAAGAACGAGTGTTTTTAGAAATAGAAGTGTCAAATCAAGAGGTAACTCCTCAAATGAAATTGCGTTTATTCATTTACATTGTTCATAGTTATATACATGAGGGAGTGACTCTTAAGTTTCATCTCCTGATGAATCTTCCTTTTCCATTATTTATTATTTACATTATTTACAACTGTTCACCTAATCCTCATGATTAGGCGTCAACATCCCCCCCCTTAATCTGAAGGATGTTTGTGAGTCCAAGCATTGTTCTGAATCTTTCAAGCTTTTCTCTTCCAAGAGCTTTGGTGAAGATGTCTACAATCTGCTCATTAGTGGAACAATGGTGTAGATGGATTGTCTTGGCCTCAACATGATGTCGAATTAGATGGTATTTTGCATTGATGTGCTTAGTTTGATCATGGAACTTTGGGTTCTTGGCCAACTTTATTGCAGAGGTGTTTTCAATCATGAGTGGAGTCGAATGTACTCGTTTTACCTGCAAATCTTCCAAAATTTTCCTGAGCCACACAATTTATTTTGTTGCCTCAGCTGGTGCCACATATTCTGCCTCCATTGTGGAATCTGTTGGAACTGATTGTTTGCGTGATCTCCAGGAGACGACTCTTGATCCAAGACTTATAGCATAACCAGAAGTAGATACCCCAGTTTATTTGTCTCCATCGAAGTCTAAATCAGAGTATCCAATCAAGCTGAAGTCACCCACTTGTGTATACTTGAGTCCAAAGTCTTGAGTTCCCTTCAAGTACTTTAGAACTCTTTTTGCAGTAGACCAATGTCCCTCACAAGGATTTTGCATAAACCTGGAGAGGATTCCAACAACAACGAAATGTCTGGTCTGGTAGTAGTCAGGTAGTTGAGACTTCTTACAAGCCGTCTATACTTTGTTGCATCCTCAAATTCTTTTCCTTCAATGGATGTGAGCATTAAGTTTTGTTCCATTGTAGTGGTTAGAGGATTACACTCATCCATGCCAAATCTATTCAGTAGATCTCCAACATACTTCCTTTAAGAAAGGAATATAGACTTCAGGTGTTGAGTTACTTCAATACCAAGATAGTAATGAACATAGCCCAAATCAGTCATTTCAAAACCTTTCCTTAATTCCTTCTTTATGGATGAAATGTAGCTCTCATTGTTCCCTGTCATCAAAAGATCATCTACATATACCACAAGATATGCAACTGTTTTGCCAACTTTATTGACAAACAAAGTTGCATCATCAAGATCATAATGTTTGAAATTGAGTTTCACAAGATGCTTAGTTAAATTTTCATACCAGGCTTGCGGTGCTTGCTTTAAGCCATACAAGGATTTCATAAGTTTGCATACTTTATATTCCTGTCCTTTCACAACAAATCCTTCAGGATGAGACATAAAAACATTTTCTTTTAGATTTCCATTTAAGAAAGCAGTTTTACATCCATTTGATGGAATTTCTAGCCATTCTGAGCTGTTAGGGAAAAAAGTGTCTGGATAGTAGCCCATTTTGTTGTGGGGGCAAAAGTCTCCTCATAATCGACCCCTTCCTTCTGTGCAAAACCTTTTTCCACAAGCCTGGATTTGTTCTTGTCAACTGAGCCATTGAATTTATACTTTTTCTTGTAGACCCACTTGCAGCCAATTGGTTTGGTTCCCAATGGAGGATCAACCAACTTCCAAGTGCCATTCTTTATCAAGGCATCATACTCCTTTTGCATCGCTTCTTTCCATTCATCATGAGAAGCAGCTTCTTTGAAGGAAGTTGGTTCAAAATATGTAGACAAATTCAATTCACAATCATAAGAAACATCCATATCAACAAGTGAATCAGAATCTTCTAGATCACCTCCATTTTGCTTGGTTGAATTTCTTGTTCTTGTCTTTCCAACCTCATCAGGATGAATACTTTCAAGTGTCTTTGTCAGCCACTTTGGGGGACCTTTCTGAGATGGTCTAGGTTGACAAGTTGATTGAGTTGGGACTGAATCAAGATTGAGTCTCCCAATTGTGTCAATCACATCACTCAAAGTATCATCAATGTTTGGAGTTTCATGTGGGGAGAGAGTGTTTCAGAAGAAGATTCCACAGGTTGATCCAGTATAGGGATCGCCCCTTAAATATGTGGAATATGATTATCAAATTCTTGAAATGATTTTTCATTTGCAAATCTATCCAAGTGATCAAGTTGTCTCTCAACAACATTGTTGGCTTTGGAAGATTCAAGAAATATTACATCTCTAGATACAACAAACTTTTTATTAACTTCATCATAGAGATGGTATGCTTTGGAGGTATTTGAATACCCCAAGAAGATACACTTATGGCTCCTTGCACCAAGTATGTTTCTATGTACCTTTGGTATCA
Source organism: Pinus taeda (assembly GCA_000404065.3). Lineage (NCBI taxonomy): Eukaryota > Viridiplantae > Streptophyta > Pinopsida > Pinales > Pinaceae > Pinus > Pinus taeda. Next base: position 94,275 of record APFE031102510.1, on the reverse strand, counting down.
AGGCATAACAGGTGCAACCAAAGACCCCAAGATGCTTTACCGAAGGAATATTACCATACCACATTTCATAAGGAGTTTGGTTCCTAATAGCATTAGATGGACATCTATTCTTTACATATACAACACATAGAACTGCATCAACCCAAAGCATCAATTTTACATTCTTGAAAAACATCATGGAGCGCACCATATTTAAGATTTTCCTATTCATTCTTTCAGCTACTCCATTCTGTTGGGGATTATAAGACAGTTGTTTGATGTTTGATCCCATGTTGGCGAAGATAGTTTTCAAATTCAGTTGAAGTGTATTCTTTTCCATTATCAATGCAAATAGAGTGAATATGATATTGTGCATCATTTTCAATCCATGTATGAAAGTTCTTGAATGTTTGAAAAGCATCATATTTGTTCTTCAATAAATAAACCCAACACATTCTGGTGTAATAATCAATAAATGTCATCATATATTTATTTACATTTGCAGAAGGACATGCATTGGAACACATATATTTGAATGAATGAGTTCAAGTTTTCTAAGTCCTCTGGAATGTGAATCATGAAAACACTGTTTGCTATGCTTTCCTAGAATGCAAGCATCACATTGCTTAAGTTTCCTACGAATTGTAGGCAAACCGGTAACACCATTTTTCTTCAACAAGCAAAGACTGTCATAGTTCAAGTGTCCAAATCTAGCATGCCATAATAAACTTGATGGAAATGTACCTTCATCATAATGAGAATTGTATGAGAAATTTTGTGCACAAGAAGTTTTGGAAACACTGAGAGGGGGTGAATCAGTGTTTTTTTTTTCAATTGTTACTTTTACCAATTAGATCACTTATATTTAGAACAAAAAGAATAATTGATTTTATTAATTTCTTCAATAAATCAAGTACAATATATGTAGGGTCCAACCCTAGGTGAAGAACCCGATATTCAATCTCCCAAGCTCCAACCTTGTCAATTTTGAGGCACCAACTTGAAGGGCTCCAACCCTATATCTGGTTCAGGATCCGACTTGGTTTCTTGAGGACTCCGATCCTCTAGGGCTCTAACCCTATCTTATCCAAGGCACCATCCTTGAGTTTAGGAGCACCAATTCCAAGGACACTAATCCTATATTTTCCAAGCACCAACTTGGACTTTCCAAGGCACCAACCTTGTCAATTTTGAGGCACCGACCCTATAGCTTCACTTTTTCAAGGTATGTTTGGTTATTCTTCACGGCTCCCAATGTTTTCTTCAACAAGGCCTATCAATATTCAACTACGCCTTCACTTAGTATCCATGTCACATCATCAATGACAACCTTCTTCTTCACGTGAAGGTGTCACCACTGCTCTTCATGTTACCCAAACAAAACTTCTTCAAGGTCACCTCATAATGGCTTCAATGCATCATGGTCTTCAATGATCTCCACAAATCTTCAATATGTTGCTTAACAAAGTTCTCCAACTCTTCCCTATTCTGTTCTCAAGAGAAGACTTCAACAAGCTCTATTTGTCCAATCCCAATAAATCAACACTTTGACCACGACAACTATGACAACTTCGTCCATGACAGCTTCAACCACGACAACTACAACAACTTCAACCACGACAACTATGGAAGCTTCGACCACTGCAACTACGACAACTTCAACCACGACAACTACGATAGCTTCGACCATGACAACTACGGCAATTTCGACCATGACAACTACGACAGCTTTGACCATGGAAAATACGGCAGATTTGACCAAGATTTTATGCCCAAACATAATTATCCCTTTTTTTTGTCCTAAACAATAGTCTCTTCGTTCTCCTCGGGCTTCTGTCTTCTCTTGTACTTCGTATCTCTGAATTATTGCCTGAATTGCTGAGAAAAATGAAGTGTTTAGAAATCTATTTATAGATATTTCATTTATAACTGAAGGGACATGTCTATTTGAAGTGAGGTCGACTTGTATGACTGAGTGTAGGTCGGCTCATTGCTAGGAATAATTTCCTTAACGTAAAAATTCAATATCTCACAAACTATTGGGAGTTTTGGGGCAAATAAAGGCTCGTTAGAAAGAGGAAAATCCTCTTTAAGATGGTCTAGGATCCATTTTCAAAAGATGCCTCTAAGGTGTCCAAAATATTTTTTCTTTGTGATTGTCCTTAAATTTTATATATAAAAAGTTTGGGACAACATGAGGAATGTTTGGGATAGCGCGGCTTCTTCATTCCTGGATTCTTCATTGTTATCAATATCATCATAGGATCATAGTCATTATGTAGGAGTGTAACATCCATGTAGCATGACGCATGAAAATTTTTATGATATACTAGTGCGGTCATAGTGCAACATCATTAGGATAACTCCAAAATAATCTTCCAACCATGTTATCAACACCTCATCAAGTGACATCATCAATTATGGTCATTCATCAAGAATATGACATCATCAAATGTAGTCCTCCATATGTCATCAAGGGCTTCTAATTGGCACTTCTTAAGACTTCTTCATTAGTGACTTGACATATTAATTGATGACATTCTTATGAAACAAGAGTTATGACATCATCATTTGGAACTAGACATCTCAACAATATTTTGCATCTCGGCTAGTGCCATATTGACATCAATGACAACCTAGATTAACAATCTCCCCCTTTTTCATTGTGGCAATGTTCTTTCCCTTTCAACATTCTCTCCCCCTTTGAAATCAATGGAAAATGGGGTGCCCAAGTACTCCCCCTGTTAAGTTGCTTCTTTTCTTTATGAATAGTAGTTCTTCATAGGTATGTTACTCCCCCTGTCATGGTGCTCTTCTTTCTGGCAATGTGGTCCATGATAGATGTGCTTAAATTCCTTCATGTGATGAACCAACTCCCCCTCAAGAAATATTACCTACTAATGGTCAAGTGGAAGAGATCTTCAATGATAATCCATCGGATGAATAAGGATTATATTCTTCAAGGAGTGTTCCTGAGAGATGGTCTATCAAAGAATGATTGCCCATATATCTCATCAAGGATTTCATAAGACTCATTCACGGATGGCTTCTTTAAGAATGCCTAATCATCATAAGCTCCCCCTAACTGTATGCATGGTCTTCCTTTTGGAAGAGTTTCCCCATCAAATGTTTAGATTGTCGAAGATCAGGTCAACAACATGTGTTGTTGGCTAGAGAGTTCAAGAGATTTTCGGATTGTATTTGCTTCCTTCTCCATACTTGTGTAAATTTATTTTATGGCATAGTTCTATCTTGAGTAGGTGCCCAAGTCAAGTTACAATTATGTGCCATATGTCCAATGTTATGACACTTGAAGCACTCTATGTTGTTCATGAATAATAATTCATGACTTCTTGCAAAATTCTTCTCAGATATTGACGGGGAACATTATAACTATCTTTGTGATATGCCCTGCAATCTTTTGCGATGTGCCCAAAGTTTGTACAAGAATAGCAATAATCAAGAAATATAATTTGGTACCTGGGAGAAGAAGGTTTCCTTGATGTACTTCTGAAGTCTTTTTGCCTTGGGATCCTTTGATGATAACCATTTCTTCTTGCATCCTTGACACCATCTACATTTGTTCTTGGAGGAAGGTTTCTTCCGTAGTTGTCTTCACTCTTCTCCTTGCCTTTGCTGGAACTGGGAGCATCAACATTTCTTCCAGGCTTCCTCACATCCTTGTTGTTTGAAGCATTAGGGTTTGCATCATTCTTGCTTGAGGATTCACCTACATAGCCAAGACCTGATTTATCAAGGGGAGACCTTTGATGATTTAAGATGTCATCTAGGGTTTGAGAACTTTTCAAGTTCTTATTTAGCAAATCAACTTCCTTTTTAAGAAAGACAATTTCTCCTTTCAACTTTTCACAATATTCATCTTTCATAACTAGTTGCTTCTTCATTTCTTCCATCATCTTGGTTGCTTCACACAATTTGGCCTTAAGAGAAGTGATTTTTGATTTTAACTTGGTGATGTCATTATCCTTTTCTTCTAGTTGGTGTATCATGGTGTTTCTCTCCTTTTCTGCTTCATCAACTTGTCCTTCTATGAATGTCAAATCTTCCATAACCTTCTCAGCTCCTTGTGTTTGTTTCCTTGCTTCTTCTAGTTGAAATCTAAGGGAGGAGACCTCTTCATTGTATTGACCAATCTTTGCTTCAAGTTTGTTCAAGATCTTGTGCCTTTGTTCAAGGTGGCTTGACAAGGTATCTTCCCATTTCTTTGTCTTATCGAATTGATTTGTCATGGATATGACTTCTGCATGATTCTTTCTCTTGTTTTGATGAAATTATTCCTTAATCTTGGCGAGCTCCTCATCTCTTTCTTGTACTTGAAGCTTGAAAAGGTCAACTTCCTTCCTTGTCTTGTCCTGGTCACCAACTTGCACTTTCTTCTTAAGTTCCTCATTTTCCTTTTTCGAATTGTTAATCTCTTCCATGGTAGCCATATGCTTAGTGAGGAGATCTTCTTCAAAACATTTTTCATTCTCTTCATCTTCTAGGTCTTCTTTAGCCTTGATGTTATCACTCTTATCTTCACCTTCCTTGATGGGCTTTGGATTTCCTTCTTGTTTTCCATCATTTTCTTGACTAGAGATCATTGTCAATGCTCCTTTTGAGTGAAGATCATGAATTTTATCCCATATTCCTTTTGTTGACGAACATTTTTCAAAATTGGCCTTCATAGAATTAGGTAGCCCATTCAAGATTGCTTTCATTGCTCTTTTATTATGTTCGTTGGATTCTCCATCCATCATGCTGATCCAAATTGGATCCACAAAAGACTATCAAGAACTTTGAATGAATCGAGTTAAATAAATCCTTCAGGAAATCCAAAACGGCATCAAAAACACCCTGAACGAGCGGCCATGGCAGCCGATGCGGAATGATAAGGACCTTGGTCAAAGCGCGCTAACCGAGGCCCATGGAGACTGTGCAGGAGGTCAAAATAGCCCCTAGGAGCTCCACATCGGGAAAAGGAGGCGATTTTGATGCGCTAGGCGAATAGGGCCGAAATGGGGGAGCCTTAAGCACTCGGTCACGTTGGGAGCCAGAGGACCGCGGGCGGAAAAAGGTAAAAAGCGCCAATGTACAACGGTGGGACCCATGGCCTGGAAACCGACGGTTTGATCGGGACGCTCTTGAATGGTAAGAGGTTTTGGAGAAAGCGGAGTGATCACAATCAAGGATTGACGCGTGGCAGCGGAGGTGAGAGAAAAACTGCCGTGATCGTGCATTAACGGTCGAGCAAGTTAATCGTGCTCGACGTGTGTATGACGTTGGATCTGGAGGAGCCCAAATCAGACGGCTGAGATTGCACCGTTGGAAAGAAGCGGAATCGAGAGGGAAATAAACTGCGATTTAAAAGGGATTTAGAATTTGTTGACTGCCACGGTGGAGAAAGAGCGTATTTGCGACATAACCGGAGGAACGAGCCGGCGAAGCATGTTGGCACCAGTTAGATGGAGACACGTGGCACTCCTTGAGTGTTCATGCTGACGTCGAACAGGGAACTCCAAGCACATATGCAGGAGGAGAATCGACGCAGGTGGGAGAGGAACCGAACAGGCATAGGATTGACTGGTTAAAGCCATGAACAGAGATAGTCGAAAAGAGGAGAGGAGAATTAGAAGAAGAATCCAAGCAACCAAGAGAGACAGTGAACAATGAACCCTGAGAGGAGGACTGAACACAGAGAGTAGTAAAGCCGAGCAGAAGAGACAGAGGGCCGAGTTGACCATAGGCAACATCGAGCACCAGAGAGCTTGAAGATTCAAGCCTTCCCATAGTGGAATCTGTCTGGATCGAGCATCACAGTTGGCTCTTTCCACTGTAGACCAAAGGTCACAAAGCTGGTAGGAGGAAAAGAGTCTGTGAACTCTGAGTGGCTTGGGGAATCCAAGAACCACCCTGCCAAGCAAAATCTGCTTCAGGAGAACTCATATTGAGTCTCTGCATTTGTAATTCTCTGCTTAAAGACACAATAAAACAAGGCCACCACTGAAGCTGGACCGGAGACGTAGCCCTGGAGAATAGGGTGAACTCCTTGTTAAAACTGTTTGTGTCTTTGTGTTGCTTACTGTATTTCTCTGCTGTTTTTCTATTTAAAATGTCTGTGTATTGGCAATCTGATCGATCTGTTGTTTTAATAACACAAAACACACACCAAAACATGAGTCTGTAATACCTTTTGTTTAGTAAATCTTCAACTGAGGTCACTCATAGGGTGATTATCAGATCAAGTGGTATCAGAGCTCTAGGCTGTAAGGTTAAACAAGCTTGTGTTGGTTTAGTTGTGAATGATCACGATATCAAAGCTCAAATTAGGAGGAGAGTTGGTGGAAACTAATCCTAAAATTGGGAGAGTCTATTCTCGGAAGAAGGTTCTATAGGGCCAGACCCCCAGTTCATAGAAAGTTTCCTAGCTATAAAGTCCATGGTAGAAGAAATGTATAAGGACTTTAGAAAGCATAAGGATGAGGATTCATCAGGCTCTAAATAAGATAAAGAAGAAGATGAATCTCATTCTCATGACCACTCAAAAGGAAAGGGAAAAGAAGAAAGCTTTCCTACACCTCCTAGTAGCCCTGTGCATAATAAGAAAGCATCCTTGATTAAACTGGATTTCAAATTTGATTTGCCTATATATGATGGAGAGCTAAATGCTGAAAGTTGGACAACTGGATTAGACAAATTGATGTGTATTGTCGGGTACAAAACATAGACTCAGATAGGAGTAATATTCAGCTGGAAAGCCTACGCCTAGGAGGCATTGCCTTGGTTTGGTGGGAAGGCAGAACCCAATCTGATGTGAGGAAGCATGGTACGACCATCTCTGTCTGGAGTGAATTTGTTTCTGCAATCAAAAATTAGTTCTATCCATTGGCCTACATGCAACAAGCCATGATGAGTTGGCAAACTCTTCGGAAGTTGAAAAGGAAAAGTGTGCAAGGGTATACTCAAGAATTCAGAAAGAGAGCATTGATGTTGGGCATCTCATTAGACTCACCAAAAACTCTTTTGAAGTACATTGGTGGTCTACATAGCTACATGAGGCATACCATCCTCTATGGTTAATCCCACTAGTATAGATGAGGTATCTGTACAAGCTACTCATCTAGAAGCTAGAGGAAAGAATGGAAATCCAGAAGTTGGGGGATCATCCCAACCCACTGTAAGCAAGAGAAAGGAGAAAAGAAAGCAGAAGTGGAAAGCAAGGAAGGATAACACTACACAAAAAGACAAAGCTGCATGCACTCACTATAAAAAGGAAAGGCATGATGATGAGCACTGTTGGATTCTGCATCCAGAGGTGAGACCTAAGAAGTCTGAGGGCAAGAAGAAGAAGACTGCTGCAGCTATTCAAAAAGATTTGGGGTCAGACTCGGGAGATGAAACAATCATTGCAGCCACAGGTATAAAAGGTTGTCTGCTTTAGAGAATGCTGAAATCAAGAAGTAGGTGCAGGAGTTGCTCGAG